>JAODAL010004712.1:0-152573 GCA_025379985.1 Phyllomedusa bahiana
TTTAAGGGGGAAAAAAGTTAAATATATATATAGCCCCTCAGTTTTTAATCCATTTTTATATAGCCCCTTGTAGTGATAACCTCCTTTTTAAGCCCCCTATATGATAATCCTCCATATATACCCCCCTGTAGCGATAATCCACCAAATTTTTATACCCCCTGTAGGATAATCCATTATATATATATAATATATTTTTATATATATATTTTAATTTTATATTATAATTTTAAAATTTATATATATATATTTTTAAAAAATAAAGCCCCTGTAGTATAATCCATCCATGTAGCCAACACCTTCTACTTTTTTCTACATTTTTGTAGCATACATCCATTATATGGCTAAGTCCGCTTTTGATATTAAATTTAAGGGGATGGTAGTTATAAATGGATTCAAAAGATGGGGGGGGGAAAATAATGAAATTGAGTACGTACCCCCTTTTTCTTTTTAAATGTGAGGCAACAGACATTATTTTTATGGAACAAGGGGAGGTTATATCCGAAACGCGTCGGTTTTAAAACCTGCCCCCTGATGTATGTGGTATGAAAAGTCTTTAAAAATTTTGAAGATTATTTTTCCCTGGGGAATGGGGGCCCAAAAAGCCTTTGTTGTGAATGTTTCTACCATACTAACAACTCAGTCATGTTTCCCTTCCCACATGTGGGATGTAAAGGCTATGCCAAAATGCATCAAATGTATTACTGGCATGCACATGCCCAACCAGGTGTTTCCCTCCAAGGGCCACAGGTGCGCATACCTAGTTATCCCCTCTCTCATCAAATGTACCTTACAGGTGGTTCCCTCCACAGGCAAGGCCATAGGTGTTTTGTGCGTACCTAATTATCTCCTCTCTTGCTGTGGGGATATATATTTCATACTTAAAGGGGTTGTCTCGCTACTAAGAATAGCTTTCAAATTGTAGGGAACACAAAATAAAGACATTTTCAAATATATTGCTTTGTTCTCTGTTTTTTTTAAGGGGTACAATTTTTTTAAAACACCCCCCTGGGGTATTTTTAGTTCCCTCATAACCGAGTAAACATCTCCCCCCCTGTTTTTTTATGTGATAGCATGATGACTTTTCCCCAAGGTCGCGCAGCCCCTGTGCTGCAGGGGAGTTAAAAAGCTTGATTTACTAAAGAAAAAAGCTTAAATTTGGGCTTTTTTTGAGGGGCAATAAAAAGTCCTGCTAGCAGTTTCTGAAAGCTTTACTAATCAAATTTAAATTGCAACTGAAACACAGAGTTGAAAAACCATGGGGTGATGCAAATCCACATCGAACCAGGGAAATAACAGAGTATTTTTATTCATGATCAGAAATCTGTAGGGAGCAACTCCTTTAAGGGGGATCAAATTATTTGTTTTAATATGTACCTAGTCATGTTTCTCCTCCGAGATGGGAGGTAAATTTTATGTCACAGGGCAGCAGGTGTGTGGCTGCCGGGCACATGCCTAATATGTCCTCTTTACAGATGCAATTTTCCACCAGTGATTTTGCCACAAACTATAGGGATTTTTTCTGCAGTGCCACCTTTTCAGGCTTCCCACTTGGTTTGGGAAACTGATGTCAGGTAAATCTTGCTCCTCTGCTCCAGGACAAGAAAATTGATACACCTATGCATGCAACTAACCCTATTCCTTGTTGTACAGGTGGTTGGGGAAGACGGGTGAGATGATGTCAGGGACATTTCGATCTTCTTCACCGCCGCTGAATGATTCAGTCGTTCTTCTTTGGTCGTTTTAGGGGGTCCGCATAGAGATCGGTAGCCTTACAGACCACCATTCTCAACGGGATTCAGTCAGCAATCTTGGAGCACTACGCACCAAGGATGAACCATCCGGGTCAATGATCATTCCACTCGAACAGTTGATGATTCTGCTCCCTCATTCTTCGGCTTCCCGGGGCTGCAAGGTTGCAACCTGGGCGTTAGTTCATAAAGTTTTTACTAACTTCTACCTCTAACGTGGCCTCAGCGGATGCAGTCCTTGGCTGTGTGGGATACTTCCCGCAGTGGTGTGCTATCTGATTTGCAACGCTACTTATAAGTGCCTTTCAAATGTTTTACCCACCTCAAAGTTTTGGACATTCTATGGTGCTTTGTCCCCCAATTATATTGCCGAGAAATTCTGACTTTTGTGCACACCGTAAAATTCTTTTCTCATTCAATTCATTGGGGAGGACAAGTCCCTCATTCTTTGTATTTTTTTTCCGATTCCCATCCGCCATTCTCTTTTTGGAATCAGACAGCTTTTGTACCAACTGATTAGACTGGTGTCAGGAGGAGTGATATAGTCCATTTGGGCGGGGCCAACATGTTTGGTCCCTCCTAGTGTCAGCCTCCAAGGGCGAGGGCCTGTACATAAGGTGCTGTGTCCCTCCATGAATCAGATGAGAAAAGGATTTTACTGTGAGTACAAAAATCCGAATTTCTTCTAGTCTGTTCCTGTATAGGTAACTTTTAGTTATTGACAAAAACTTGTTTCCTTTCTGAGGGCCACAGGTTTCAGTTTCCCGATTTATGTATGGGTAGTTGAAGGTAGTTGAACAGCAAGTTCATTATGATTAGCGGCTTCATCTATTCGCCTGAGGAGTACCACTTCTATGGGTTCTGTTAAATTTGGGGGTCGATAGCAGGCCCTTGAATGAATTTTATTACAATTATTACCCCCCTGTATATCTACCCATAATGATTCCACATGTTTATTTCCTGTATCTATATCTTTCCATAGTGTTGGATTCAGACATGATTTTACATAAAGACATACACCTCCCCCCTTCTGGTTTTTACAATCTCTTCTGAATAGACTGTAACCCTGTAAACAGGGCTGTGGAGTCGGAGTCGTGGAGTCGGAGTCAGTGGCTATTTTGCAGGAGTCGGAGTCGTCAAAAAATGGACCGACTCCCAAAATATATAATAAGTTGGTCCAGTTACTTCGATGCAGTGCAAAGAGCAAGAGGAATTGGGTCCGGCCAGTGCCTGCTCCATATCTTCACCTCATCAAATGAGGGGTGTAATTGATGAAAGGAGAGCAAAGCGCTGCCCCCGGGGGAAAGATTTTCCCCCCAGGGGGAAAAACTTTCACAAAATTTTTTTTCACCTTTTTTTCAAAAAGTAGAAGAGTTAAACCATTCATCAAAAGGACCATTTACTTGTTAAGGATGTTGCCCCGTGGTTTTTCGTTTTGCCCCCCAAACCCCCGTTAAAAAAAAAAAAATAGAAGGCCCTTTTCTACCGGGAAAAATGAAACTAATGTGAGGGCATGTATGCAGGATCTGATGGAGGGAAACTATTTTCCCGAACAAATTTAGAACCCCCAAAGTTCCCCATTGTTTTGCATTTACAATTTTTTGTTTTAAAGTATATCCAAAAAATATTTTACACTGAAAAGCAAAAGGGGAACAATGTTTTTACTTTACTTTTAGGCCCATATCTCACTACCACTACAGCTTTGTCATGAGGCTACTGTAATTTTTTAAACAGTCATCTTACATTCTTATAAAAAAATTTTTTGCAAATTTTTTAGCAACTCTTATTTATAGTTTTCTCCAAAAAATCAAAAGTTAATTTTTATTATTTTGTTAGTATTTGGTAAATCCACCTTTTGGTTTCCAATACTGCCCGATCCTTCGGGGCTCTGAACCGATTAAAGCAGCTTGACCAAAATCTGACCCCCAGGTCCCCTTTACACATTCCCAAATTTTGGTCAGAGGACGGGTAAAAATCAGCTTTTTTTTTCAACCTACCCCAAGTTTCAAAAGAAAAACAAAACTTTTACCCTTTTGTTTTCATGTCTTCTACCAAATAGCTTGATTATTGTATCATAAGGTGATAAAACCTAAAGTACCATTTTACTACAAAAAGTTATTACTTAAACATGCGCCGTTATGGGGAGTCGGGTCGGGGCCCAGCGGAGTCAGGGTTTGGGAAATTGGGAGTCTGAGTCGGGGCTTCGTTTGCCGATCCACAGCCCCTCCTGTAATAAACCAAACCATCATGGGTCTCACCCACCATTTCTTTATTCCACTTGTTATTTTTTTTCTTCAGAAATAAATAATTCTATTCTTTATTTTGGGTGAGCCCGACTTGTTTTAGCATTTAATTTGATTTTTTGTTTTTTTTTGTTATTTTAACCCTGTCCTTATTATTACTACACCCCTTCCCTCCACTCCACCCTCTGATTTATAATGAATTCCCATCTCCCCTTCTTTATTTCTTGCATTCTATTGTAGTTATTGGGCGCTCCCCCAGTCCCTAGTTTTTTAAAAAACTCCCCCCGACTTCCCCAGCCATTTTGTCCCCCAATACACTGCCCCCTTCCCTTTTTTGCAAACCCTCCCTAGCCAAGCTGTAAAAAGACAGAATCAGCCCATTCTCAAAAACCAAATCCCTCTTTTTGTAATTTTTGAGCCGCTTATTCACTACCCTAATCTTTCCTGCCTCTCTGGCATGACCCTTGATATAGGTATTATTTTTGAAAGTAATAAATCGGAGGTCCTTGCCTTGAGCTTTTGGCCTAAATCCATGAAATCATTTTTAAGGATACTCCACCTACCTCTAATTTTGTCATTGGTGCCAATGTTCAACATGACAGCTGGATTCTCACCAGCCCCACCCAGCAATCTGTCAACCCGATCTGTGATATGTTGAACTTGGTCCCCAGGTAAACATACTGTTGAAAGATCCTGGTGTTTGTGACAGATTGCCCTGTCTGTTTCCCTAATAATGGAGTCCCCAACTACCAGCACCTGTCTGGTCTGCCGTGCGCTCCTATTCCCTGGAGCAGACGGGTAGTATCTTGCTGCAGCAGCGCTATCTCTGAACTGACATCCCCCTCATCTGCCAATCTTGCTATTTTGTTGGGGTGTGCCAGAACAGGACTAGCCTCCCTGACACTTTTCCCTCTACCCTTCTTTCTGGCCATCATCCAGCTGGCTACCTCCTTTCCCTGCACCTCCATGCTGCCATCCTCGCCAGCATCTACCCCAGTAAGTGGTTGCTGAGTGAGCAGCAGACTCGCTTCCAAGTTGGCAGTGGATCTCAGTGTTGTCACTTGCTCATTTAGATCCAGGATCCATGCACACATCTTGCACAGCAGTTTACACCTCAAACAGCTGTTCAAGGATTGCATACATTGCATTAGATGGCATTGTCAATCATGGAACTCATGGGGATATTACAAAGAGAGAAAGACACAGATTTAAACAGATAATTCAGTACAATACTGGCCCTTCTAAACTCCCCAAATCTAAAGTCCCTCAATCTTAAATTCCACACTTAATCCAAAAACGCACTTTAGACACAAAACACACTCGCCAGCTCAGGCACCCGCTCTTTCACCTTAGCTTTTAACCTTTTCTAAAACGCTGCTAATCCCGCCTTCAGGAAACAAATATTGATTTTCATTGACCATTTTTGTGTTTCATTGTTCTCAACATATTCTGCTATGTAATGAATAAAGAATTGCTACTGGAATAGCAATTCATTGAGATCTAGGATGTGGTATTTTAGGGCTGCACCATTTTTTTGGTGTGTTTTGCACCAAAAAACTGTTGACGCTGTATACTCTATATAAACGAACTGTCATGCACCAAAACCAGGTTTGACACTTTTGAATGCACCTAAAGTAGGTGCATAAAATATGCTAGCAATGATATACTATGTGCCTTTTTTTGGTATACGCCTAAATTAGGCGCATTAAATATGCTATACAAGGCATACCACACGCTAGATTTGACAGGTTTATTTATTCTGGCGCATTATACACTCATTTAATGCGCCTTAAAATTGGCATGAAAGCGCTTATCTGACATGTAGCCCTTAGTGCAGACCTGGGCAAAGTACGGCCCCCGGGCCGCATCCGGCCCCCCAGCTCGTCGGATGCGGCCCGCGGCTACGCTGCCCAGGTCTGCTAATAATAGCGCTGAGGGCCCGCCGGGGCCCCGGGTATTGCTGAGAGGCCGCCGCGGGCCGTCAGCGTTTACTATTGCTGGTGAATTAGGCAGCGACGCGGGGGAACTCCGCTCACCGCGCCACTGCCTCTCCTGGCGACACACAGTAATAACTCTGTGCGGGCCCAGGAGCTGACGGAGGAGCGTCCCGGCGCTGGCGGCATGACGTCATCACGCCCCCCAGCCCGGGAAGCTCCTCGGATAGAAGCTGAGCGCGCTCGGCCAGGAGTCAGGTAAGCCAGGGTGAGTATCAGTGTTTGTTATTTTTAATTTTGGTCATAAAGCTATATACCTGCCTGTGAGAAGCCCTAACTAGCTATATACCTGCTTCTGGGAATCAGATATATACCTGCGTGTGGGATGCAGCTATATTCCTGCCTGTGGGAAGCCCTAACTAGCTATATACCTGCCTGTGGGAAGCACTAGCTATATACCTGCCTGTGGGAAGCCCTATCTATATACCTGCTTGTGGGAAGCCTACATATACTGCTTGGGGAGCCTATCTATATACCTGCTTGTGGGAAGCCCTATCTATATACCTGCTTGTGGGAAGCCCTATCTATATACCTGCTTGTGGGAAGCCCTATCTATATACCTGCTTGTGGGAAGCCCTATCTATATACCTGCTTGTGGGAAGCCCTATCTATATACCTGCATGAGGGAAGCCCTAGCTAGCTATATACCTGCCTGTGGGAAGACCTAGCTAGCTATATTCCTGCCTGTGGGAAGCCCTAACTAGCTATATACCTGCCTGTGGGAAGCAGCTATATACCTGCTTGTGGGAAGCAGCTATATACCTGCTTGTGGGAAGCCCTAACTAGCTATATACCTGCCTGTGGGAAGCAGCTATATACCTGCTAGTGGGAAGCCCGAACCAGCTATATACCTGCCTGTGGGAAGCCCTATCTAGCTATATACCTGCCTGTGGGAAGCCCTATCCACTATATACCTGCCTGTGGAAGCCCTATCAGCTATATACCTGCCTGTGGGAAGCCCTATCTAGCTATATACCTGCCTTTGGGACGCGCTATCTATATACCTGCTTGTGGGAAGACCTAACTAGCTATATTCCTGCCTGAGGGAGCTGTACCTATCTATATTCCTGCTGAGGGGAGCTGTACTCCTATCTTTTATACCTGCCTGCGGGTACCTATATTTATATACTTGACTGACTGAGGGGAGCTGTATATACCTGCCAGACTGAGGGGACATACATCTACATACCTACCTTACTGAGGAGAGCTGTATATACCTGCCTTACTGTGTACCATGAGTAAGGCAGTTATAAAGATGCATCCCCAGTAAGTTTCCACAAAAATAATCCTCCAAAAAACGATTTTTGTCCCCGTTCACCCTATGTTTGTATTAGTCCGGCCCTCCAAAAGCATCGCACTTTCTCATGCGGCCCCATGGGAAAATTAATTGCCCACCCCTGCCTTAGTGTGTGTTTGATTTTTCGAGCAGTGTATGTTCATAAGGGTAACACAATCCAATATCAGCAGCACTCTACTAGCACTAAAAAGCAATCAAAAGGAAAACAGGAACTATTGCAAAAGCATTTCTGTTACTTTGAATACATGAAAAATGTGATGTTCTTAGTGTACATTTTTTTTGTCAAAATTGTGTAAGCCCACCTGCCACAGCAAGGCGAACTCAATACAGGTGGGAACCTAGGCTTTGTTACCTCTCTTGGTGCCTGTTCAGACCTCCACATTTCAGGGAGAGGAGATGCCATCTACAAGTTAATTTTCATAGATTTAAAAACCTGTGCAGGTGGGCAGAGTGCAAAAGCTAAAGTGGGGGCAGCCACTCCCCCATATCAACAGACTAAAAAAAAACAAAGTTTGGTCTGCATATCCAAAAAGTTTTTTGAGAAAAATAGCAGAATGCTTTTCCAATAGTTCCTTTGTACCTTTTGATTGCTTTTTAGTGCTAGTACTGTGCCGCTGATATTGGATTGTGTTGTATTTTACTGCCACACCAGCATGCACCTATGTCCAAAAGGGCTCAGTTAGTGTTTCAAATCTCTGGAGTGCTTGATTGTGCTATAATAATGCATAAATTGAGCATATTGAAATCGAGCCTTGGAAGTGAAACTAATTTCCTGAGGAAGGGAGGTAAAGGAGGGCAGATAACTCCCAGAAAAATTATTGTGATATCATAGAGACTTAGCCTTACAAACCCTTAGAAAAAGTACCAGACGTGAAACTTTAAGAATTATTTTAATTATCAGCGGACATTTCCTATCAATTAGGTTGGAGCTTTCCTTGTTTGAAAAAAGTATCGCAATGTGTGAAGTATGTTAAACAATGTGGCATATTTATCCGTCATAGACTGGGTCCAAGTGCAGTGGAGGGAGACCAGAGCCAAAGGGCATACTGTATATTGCGTGCCAGGCTCTCCCAGAGTTCATCACTGTCGGTGCCTATCACGTCTAGGGTCTGTGCAAGTAGGCCGCAGCTAAGTATTAGATCTTACAATACGGTAGTCCTAAACACCTGTGATCTTTGTCTGATAAGGGTAGAGCATTATAATCTCGGCCGACTGCCTATACAAAAGAGCCAAAGCACCTCTGGACACGTTGCCAGAAGGAATAGTTGATATGTATCGCGATTGTCTGTAGTAGATATAACCACTTCTGAAGGACTGACATCTTTAAGATATTAACCCCTCCAAGCAAAGAAAATTCCAGTTTGTTCCAGGAGTCTAGGTCCTGTGAGATTCTAGATAGGAGAGGTTCAAAATTGGAGGAAATGAGTTTGGAAAGATCAGATGGGATCGCAATACCCAAATGAGTGATCCCATCCAATAGCCAGCTGAAGTGGCAGTTGTCCCTTAGTTGATTATGAACCACTTGTGAAAGGGCCACAGTAAGGGCTTCAGGTTTTGTTCTGTTAATCTTAAAGTTGTACTCTCAAGATCTCTTCAATTCAGACATCAGTAAAGTTATGGGAACATGGGGATTGGTGATATAAACCAGTAAGTCATCTGCAGAAGCAAAGCTTTTGTACTCATGATTACCTGATGTTATCCCCCTGATATCTGGATTGGAGCGGACAGAGGTCAGCAAATGTTTCATTATCAACACGTAGTGGTGGGAGTGGGCATCCCTGGCACGTGCCGTTGTGAATAATAATCTTTCCAAATCTTCTGTTCTTCTTCACCAGCCTGTTCTTGTAACTTTTTCAGGATGTTAAAATACAGAAGCAACGGTGGTACGTCTTGTAATGCTGTGGCAATGATAGGCGGATTCAACCTAGTTCAGGCTGCAGCCTTAACTGTTTGGTCAGCTAGGTGGTTTTCTTTTGCTTCACTTGTAACGGTTTTAGAATGTCTTTACTTTGATGACCGCCACTCTTTTAGGTATTAATAATGCTTCCATCATAATGTTTTCTATTTTTAATAGATTGTCCATTTGCTTTCCACATCAGACCATAGTCATGTGCAATTCCAAATGCAAAGCAAGAGTCTGTATGTATGTTAGCGTTAAAACCAGTAGCATGCTTGTAGGCCTCTTCCAATGCTTTAAACTCGGCTTCTTCAGCAGACATACCCTGCTTCCCCAAAAATAAGACAGCGTCTTATATTAATTTTTGCTCCTAAAGATGCACTGTGTCTTATTTTCAGGGGATGTCTTATTTTTCCACAATAAATTATAGCATGCTATACTAGTGTGGGTGGGTGTGTGTGTGTACGTATGTATATATGTGTATGTATGTGTGTGTGTATATATACACTCACCGGCCACTTTATTAGGTACACCATGCTAGTAACGGGTTGGACCCCCTTTTGCCTTCAGAACTGCCTCAATTCTTCGTGGCATAGATTCCACAAGGTGTTGCAACGATGTCTCAATTGGTACCAAGGGGCCCAAAGAGTGCCAAGAGAAAATATTCCCCACACCATGACACCACCACCACCAGCCTGACCGTTGATACAAGGCAGGATGGATCCATGCTTTCATGTTTGTTGACGCCAAATTCTGACCCTACCATCCGAATGTCGCACAGAGAATCGAGACTCATCAGACCAGGCAACGTTTTTTCCAATCTTCTACTGTCCAATTTCGATGAGCTTGGGCAAATTGGAGCCTCAGATTCCTGTTCTTAGCTGAAAGGAGTGGCACCCGGTGTGGTCTTCTGCTGCTGTAGCCCATCTGCCTCAAAGTTGGCCGTACTGTGCGTTCAGAGATGCTCTTCTGCCTACCTTGGTTGTAACGGGTGGCTATTTGAGTCACTGTTGCCTTTCTATCAGCTCGAACCAGTCTGCCCATTCTCCTTTGACCTCTGGCATCAACAAGGCATTTCCACCCACAGGACTGCCGCTCACTGGATGCTTTTTCTTTTTCGGACCATTCTCTGTAAACCCTAGAGATGGTTGTGCGTGAAAATCCCAGGAGATCGCAGTTTCTGAAATACTCAGACCAGCCCTTCTGGCACCAACAACCATGCCACGTTCAAAGGCACTCAAATCACCTTTCTTCCCCATACTGATGCTCGGTTTGAACTGCAGGAGATTGTCTTGACCATGTCTACATGCCTAAATGCACTGAGTTGCCGCCATGTGATTGGCTGATTAGAAATTAAGTGTTAACGATCAGTTGGACAGGTGTACCTAATAAAGTGGCCGGTGAGTGTATATATATATATATTTATATATACACATACACACATACACACCCACACTAGTATAGCATGCTATAATTTATTGTGGAAAAATAAGACCGAAATTATTAATTATATATATATAAGAGTTTAGAGTCACAAACCATAGGATATATGTATGCAAAGGACATTTTATGGCAGCTGCAGTGACATTTCAAAGGATGGCAAATGTGACATGCTGGGACTTGTAGAACTAGAAGTTCCAGCATGCCCCATCAGCCATCCTCTGAGATGTGAGTGTCAGTATCATTGCTCATTGACCCCCCCCCCCCTCCCCATCCCTCACTTAAGTGTACACTGTCTCCTGTCCTGGGATTTTGGGGACCTGTGGTGACATCATAGTCACATGACCTCCCTGCACAGGTCCTTCAACAATCTGCTACAACAATAAGTCCCAGGGCCGTTTCTCGGGGTGAGCGGAGCTTGGGAACGAACGCCCCTCCCCCCCTCATCCCTCCACCATTCTCTCTGCCCACCCTTAGGACGGCCCTGTGTGTGGGGAGCTGCAGCAATGATTTCCGTTATGTCTTATTTTCGGGGAGGAGGTGCCTTATATTAGGGAATTCAACAATCTCTGCTATGTCTTTTGGTGGTGTCTTAATTTCGGGGAAACACGGTACGTGGGGCAGAGCTTCAGCCTTTACAGTCTACGACACCGCATATCCTGTGTAGAATCTTCCATCTATGTTGTACCTTGCACCATTAACATACAACTCGAAATTGGGATTAACTAATTGTTGATCGGTGACATGTACAAAACCCACTACCTAATCCTGCATTAACTGAATACAGTCATGCGGGTCGTCTGGGGAGGAGAGATATTGAGAAAAGGGTTTCCCACACTACATTCTCCCCCTATTTTCAGAGGTAACAAAGTGGCTGGGTTCAAAGTGGTACAACGGTGAATTGCGATATTATCTGGCATAAGTAAAGCACATTGTAACTTAAAATTTCTAGCAATGGAAAGATGTTTTGGTTGAACCTAGCAGAAATGTCATGTGAAACATAAACTGTTACTGGGTAGCTCAAGACAATCTTTGCACTTTTGTCAAGCATAGTCTGTACTGCCTTGACAGCCCTTACACAAGATGTAGCCATCCTTGCGATTGGATCTAGTCTGGCTGAATAGCAAACAAATGGGCGTTGCTGGCCTGCCCTAGATTGTGTCAAAAGAGATGCGGCATGACATGCAGTCTCTGTAAAATACAGTCTGAATGGTTTGGTGTAGTCAGGTATACCTACAGCAGGAGAGGACAAAATTATTTCATTTCAGTGTATAAAATTAGTCAACGCTTGTAGAAATGTACCTAGGTCAGCCTGCAGCACAGTTTTTCTTCAGGCATCATCAAAACTTCTACCAGAATAACGTCAATTTGTGGATAAAAGCAAATAGATACCAGGAATCTTTGTGTAGTGGAACTGACCAAAATGCATTTGCAAGATCAATGACCATAAAATAGCTTGCAGGGGATTAGGGCCAATAAGGTATGTGAGTTTGGTAAGATTGGTGTATTTAAGACTGCTACTGCATTAACGACACTACTGCATGAAGGTCATGAACCATTCGGTACTTTGAAGGTTGTCCTTTTTCCACCTTTTTCACAGGTTATAGTGGCATGTTACATGGAGACACAATTTCCAAATGTACCTGTTTGGCTAAAAGTTCATATATATCCTGAGAGATTGCATCCATTTGTGAGATAATAAGGGGGTATTGAGGTTTCTGTGGCAGGGGGACACCCCCCCACCCCCCTCTTAATTCTACCTTGGCAGGTGGTATATTTAGTCTTCCTACATCTGTCCTACTCATTGATCATAAGCTTTGGGGTTTGGACTGAAGCAAACTATGTTTCCTCAGGGGTTAATGAGGAAACGAACATACTGCACGGATTGTGGTTACAGGCTGCTAACAGACAAATCTCTTCCTCATCTAATGTGCCCTGTTTTAGTCAGACAAGCCGAACTTGCCACTTCCCTTTTATCATTTGTAACCTTTCTTTTTAGTTTGGGTTATAAATTTACTTCAGTTGTGAAGGTTATCCCTTCCTGATATGTTAGGTTTATATTTGGATAGCCTAGGTTAAAGACATTATACTTACATCTCATCTTGCAATAGCAAAATTACCCTCCCGCTGAGCATACCATTAACCCCTTAACCCACCTGGATGTATGGGTACGTCCTGGTGGCCTTAAGGGGTTGTGTAACAGGATCGCAGCACGATCACTCTGATCGGAGTCCCCGCAGCATGACTGCGGGGATCCGATGCCTGGACATGGCAGCGGGAAGCCTTGTGAAGGCTCCCATCGCTGCCATGTTCTCATTTGCCCCACTTCCGGCCCCAGGCAGGAAGGGGTGGAAACCGCCATCTTGGTACAGCCTAATGCATTGTCTATGCAATTAAGAAGTATTAAAAGTTCAAATTACCCGACCTTTCGCCATTTTACAAATAAAAATAAATAAATAATAGTTACATTATATTTGGTATCGCCACGTTCAATCTATAAAAATCTATATAAATCTAACATAATTTATCCCGTACGCTGAACACTGGAGAAGAAAAAAATTCCAAGCGGCAAAATTTAGTTTTTTGGGCCATTTCATGTCCTATAAATATTGGAATAAAAGTGATCAAAAAAGTTGTATGCATTCCAAACTGCTAGCAATAAAAAGTACGCTTCAGCCCGCAAAAAATGCACCCTCACTGACATCCGTAGATGTTGGTACAAAAAAGTTATTGGTCGCACAAAACGCCACAAATTTCAAATATAGAAAATGTTTGGAATTTTTTTACGCCACCAAAACATAACGAAAACCCACATGTTTGGTATTGCCGGATGAATATTAACCTGTAGAATACAGAGAACACATCACGTTTACCGGAGATTGAACGCCGCAAAAACAAAACTCCCGCAAACATGGTTCAAGTAAAAATGTTTTCACATTTTGCCCTACTTACAATTTTTTTTGCGTTTTCCCAGTATATTCTATGGTAATATGAATAACACTACTGGAAAGTACATCTTGTCCCGCAAAATAAAAGCCCTCATGTGTAGGTGGAAAAATAAAAACGTTATGGCTTTTGCAAGGCGAGGAGGAGAAAAATGAAGAGTAATATTTTTTTTCTTTGGCGGTGTTTAAGGGTTAAAGTCTTTAGTAAGAGTACAAATAAGATTTTAGTTCTCTCCCATTGATTTAGCATAGGACAAAAAACTTGTTTAACACTAAAAACTGCTTTGAACGCCTGTTTTTTTTTTTGTCCAAAGCAGCTGGGTTTCTGACGTGTTTTTGGGCGGTTTTCAGTTTTTTGGGCAGTTTTTGGGCAGATTTTAATGTATGCAAAATACAGATACCGTTTTAAACACCTGGGCAGTTTTTCAGCAGAACTGTCCAGAAACCGTGCTAAAAAGCATCAGATGGTTTACATGGTCTTCAATAATAAATTTTCTGCCCTGCTCTGTCGTTTCTTGCAACATGTTACAAAAAACGACCAGCAGCAAAAACGAGCAGAAAATAATCGTTCTGTGGAGACTACAGAACATTTTTACTGTTAAAGTCTGTGGGACCTGTTTTCAGTTGTTTTTTTCACAGAAAAAATGACTGAAAAGCTGTGCTGTGGCGACATAGCTTTACAATGACTCTGAATATCCCTAAAGATCTCGTTTTTTTTAATCTTGTCCCTTTCTAGTCTTGTCCCTTTAACTCTTTCCCTTTCTGATAAGAGCGACCCCAACTTGAAGACTTCCCCTACTCTATTATATTCCTGCTTCACCAGTCTACTGTGGGAGAGATGGATCTAAGAAGTTCATTCTGCTATACTAACTACTGTAGGGGTTAATTTTGCAATTGCATTTTGACTTCCATTCCCATGTGTGTTTTAACCAGTCGAATAAACAGAATACTTTCTTATCTGGGACTGATGCAATGTCATTATCAAAATGTTCTTTTATGGAGCTTACTGTACCATCCACAACAGCAAATTGTTTGATATTTTCTATACTCTGAGACTCCACTTTTATGTGTCCATGACATACTCCGTCTTTGTCTCTCTGATGGTCTAGTCAGTATCACTTGGAAAAGAGCTGGGAACCTGGGAATAAAAACTTCTTGCTTGCTAATATCTTAAAATCTGATATTGTAAATGTTAATCCCATAAATACAGGTGTATTATGCATAGTCTGTATCATCAATGGTAGGCAATAGACCCAATTTATTTTTACAATGTGCCCATGACCGTTGGTAGCCCTTGACCTACAAGAATACAAACAAAACCTCAGTATCTCTACAACACTGTCCTCAGGCATACAATTTTGCCTTTCTGGTGTACTACTTCACCCTTGAGACGCCCTCAAAGTGAGCCTCAATCCCACGTCAGGGACAGATATATATAAAAAAAGGGACTTTTCACTGCCACACCACACAATTTATTTGACCAGATGTATGCTGCTCACAATCACAAAATATTTTAGTTTTATTCAGAAACCTCCGCACACTATTTCTTAATGTGACAGTCAAAATTAAAAAAAGTGCATAAAATATGACTGCTTTTGTCTCTTCTCTTTAACGCTTTACAAACACAACATAACAGATTACTGAAAATAGGCAGCATTGCTCAAATAATTCATATGAATTTTCAATATTTTCTTCTACACATGGCAAAGTGCTGTATGAAAAATTTTGCAAGACCCTCAAAACCTCACAAGCCAATGCTATCTCTGTAAGTTCAGCTATGGTATGTTCTTTTCTGATTAAAAACAGTCTGAAAAGCAAATTCACAATTAAAAAAACAAACTTCCAAATTTTTCAAAATATTTCTCTGCTGTTAAAAACTATAAATGGCACAAACAAAACAAATGGCTCTATTTTTGAAATCACATAAGGCTTTTGTCCTGTAACCTAGAGGGCCACACTCACTCGACATTTATCATAATAATTTCTATCATAGGCACTCTTACATGCCATTCCACACTTCCCTAGAATCTTCAAATTATTATCACCAGACACAGGAGCAGGCGAGAAATGTATCAAGGATAAATAGGCTCTCGCATTACCTCAACAATCCTGTAGGGGGAGTGAACTACTGACTCCAGGAGCACGGACACTCTACACTGGTCACAATAATATGGTGCTCTCTCTAACATTTCCTCAGTAACTCAATTAGTTGGGCTCTGTGAAACGTTTTGTTTTCATCATTCCGGTGTGTATCATATGGCACTAAACTTCTTGGGCAATCGAGGGGACCCTTAAAATTAGGGAGTTCCTTGAGCTCTGCTATTTTTACCAACACAAGGAGGCAAACTTTAGGTTCTTTGTCTCAAAGGTCACAGGCCATTTAATTAAACCTTATCTGGAGAGACTTACCCAAAACATAGGGATCATACAGACAGGGAGGAACATACAGTTTAAATAAGAATGAAGGTCTTACCTGGCTGCAGCTTATGATCTGTTCATCCTGACCTAATGATCCTCAAGCGTTTTGAGTAAGGTCCGCCAACCTGTGGCCATCCCAGTCGCCTTTTTGATGCTGTTATAAACCCGCGACTTAGTCCTTATTGTGCGGTTTCCAAATTAATAATCAATAATCCATAATTAAG
Source organism: Phyllomedusa bahiana (assembly GCA_025379985.1). Lineage (NCBI taxonomy): Eukaryota > Metazoa > Chordata > Amphibia > Anura > Hylidae > Phyllomedusa > Phyllomedusa bahiana. The sequence continues at coordinate 16,207 of JAODAL010004712.1, forward strand.
ACATATGTATGATAAGAGATGCTGACACAATTGTCAATGCAAATCTTCTGGCTTATTTCAAGCAAAACATGGGTTTATGTAACTTCTGTTTAAGTTGGATCATGTTTTTAATATACTAGTAAAACAATACATCATTATACATGGATTACATATTTTATTGGTCAAACAACTTAATCAAGCCTTCTCTTAATTATCATACCAAAGCCCCCTGGTAAGTTTATTGGTTGCCGTCAATTACATATACCCCTTAAATTTATTCTATATTTGCCCCTATGCCCCAATTAGAACCCGATTTCTTAGGCTTATTTCAATAACATTTAATGTTAGTATGGATACACAGTGTGGTCAACTATTGTTTAAAACTAAACTAAAATCTCGCAGACATTTGTGTTTTAAGCAGGTTTCTGGATGTAAGGCCAATTTTATGGTGACAGAGAAGCGAGTATAAAATAGGGTAGTAACAAGTATCGGTTCATAGTTGAAGATGTAGCTGAGTAAATTTAGTACATCAGATCAGAAGAATTAAACAGTCAGACTAAAAGAAGAAAGAAGTAGAATAAAATGGAAGTCTCAGCCATTTTGTCTCATTAGTAATCTCAAACTTAAATCACCAAGTTAATCCATAGGAACAACAACATAAAATAACCTAATTGCCTTAACACTCCCTAATTCTGGGAAGAGCAGGAGCGAAAAGGCAGGCGCTGCGAGAGAACAAAAGTTCGCTCATGTGCAGTGGAGGAACCAGGACGCTGAGGGATTGCGCATGCGCATTAGATCGTTCAGGATGCCGAGTGAGAGAGATGCAGACATGGCTGCATATAAATCTATACATGGTTAGACTGGATGCTGTTATTCTCCTGAAGACCATAGACAGTGTGGCAGGTAGGTCATATTGATTTTTGCAAAATTTGAGTGGCTCTGGGATCTTTCTAATGAGGAGACCTTTATTATTGGTTGGAGCATCTGTGGGTGGGATCTTGATATTTAAATTTAAACCCTCTCTGATGCTCATTTCTTCCCGGGATACCGAACTCTTAGGAGCTGGACACCACTGCTCCTATGTAGATATAGCACTCAGGCATACCAGCCATACTGTGGTCATTTGGATACAACAAATTGGGCTATGACCATCTAGTCAGGTACTAAGTATTTATCCTTGGGTTTCGAAATGTTACATCTTGACATTTGATATCCTGTATTAATGATATTTTTACTAAGGCATTTGATATATATACTGGGCACTTTTGACTGATACATTTATTATACATGCCCCGCTAAGGAGTCTGCAAAGACAGACGAAATACATCTGAGGACTATTGACCACTTAGAGAGAATATACCTAGTGCATGAAGTGTGAATATTGCCTTATTTATGTTTGATTGACCGTCTTTTACACTTACCAGGGAGAATTGGTAATATCTCTACTGATTAGTCTCCTATATTCCCTAGACCTAATAATACACTGAGAGCTAAGGGACTCATGTGCATGAATATATAGGGAATATTTTAGCGGGGTCGCCCATTTTGGAACAGATTCTTCGCTAAGGGCTAGAGGAGGGCATACTTGGAAAAGTGACAGCAAGTGGACAAATATCCAGTTATGCTGAACTACTCCCTCTGATGGTGTTGATTTAGCTGGGTTAATTGTTCCAGATTGAACCACTTGATTGATATAAATTTTATAGGACACAATAAAAGTTATATTTTAGCGATTAGAACTATTCTTTTTTTTTTTGCTGTTAACTCACCTGTGCGTTTTCCTGCCTCCGGTCTGCTATCTGGCACACACATGCGCCCTGTGGATTCCTGTGTAAACACGTGCCTCCGACAACTCACTGAGATTTAAAGGGACAGCGTACTAATTACCTGTCCAATGACCTGTGATCACGGGTGATTCAAGGAACTTACTGCCTCTGCTCCAGTGTCAGTCCAGTGATGCACTTCATTGATCCTGACCTCTGGCTACTGTATTGTTGTTGCTATCTGTCTTACCTGCAGTTTTTTTTTTTTTTTTTTTTTTCAAACGGACAAGATCCAGCACCAATGAAATCCTAAAAAATGTATTAGTAATCCTTTAAAAATACAAATGGAACAGGCAATCCACTTAGCTAAGCGGATTGCCTGTTCCACTTGTATTCTTAATGGATTAATGGATATGTTTTTCTGGATTTTATTGGTGCTGGATCCTGTTTGTTTGAAATTCTTGTGCATCACCAGCAGCCTTCTGGTTTTTCCGTGCACATCCCCAGCACATGATACCAGGTGAGCTGGTTGAACGTCACCTGTCTACATTGTCTGCAACTCTGCTACCCGTCTACAGCTATATGATCTGTCATCTCTGCCTGTACTTGGTGTTCCCCATCTTGCACTTCAGCTGTCCCCATGAGTAGCCACATTGGGGGTCACAAGCTGTGGGCTCCCTGCAGCTAAGCCCATCCGTCCTTACGGTAGCCTTCGGTGGCCTTTTAGAGTCCACTCCCTGGTGTGGCCTGCTATAAAAATCTAAACTAGCGGTGGCACAGAGGATCCACAATACCCAATGCCCATCATGTCCGTACCAACTGACCTGTTGGATTGTTACAGGTATAATATAGCTAATGTAATTTACATTGTATACTTTTTACGAATACATTTTATTTTTAGCGTTCATACTGTACCCTTCTGTGTCCATGCATAAGAACCTTCTGAAACTGTAACAGGGTATTTACCTCTTTAAAATATGCAATAGAAAGCAGAGTCCACGCTCCCTAGCACAAATTTCAGCTTCAAAAAGGAATTGTTAGTATTTAAATCTAATACACTAACTTTTGTGTGTTGTGCTGAGAAGGAACGGCATTCCATAAAGCTTCACAGCGCTGGAATGTAAGTCTGGCAAAGAAAAGAGGTTTGAAGGAGTAACTGGAAGAATCTTTATTTCCCTACCTCTTTAAAATGGTATTCATTGAAAAGAAAACTTATTATTTCAGTTTTTAGAAATGTTTAAATCATAAGATTTTTCTTACTTTGTCTTTTTTCTTTCTTTGTTTCTTATGAAGACTTCAAGAGAAATCAAGATTTCAGGTGCAATTGGACCTTGTGTGTCTCTGAATGCCAAGGGACCCTGTGTTTCTGAAAATGTAAGTTATTAAGAGGTGTGCTCTTGCTTAAAACAAAAAAAAAATATCCCATTATTTGGTGTTTTGGTTTTTCCAAGAGTGTCTCTCGTTATGGATTAGACAGTATAGCCATGCGTGAGCCCTCTGATTTCAGTGGAAACTTTGTAATGTTTAATTTTATGTGTGATAGGGCTGCCCACTGAACACCTAGAATAACTTATAGTATCTTCATAGAACATAAAAGGGACAATTCTTTCAAAGAGTTAATCCCATGTTTTAAAATGTGATGGCATATTGTTAGGAAATGTCATAACTTTAAAATTGGTGGACCACTAAGAACCACACTGATCCTCAGGATAAAGAAGTTGCAGCACTTGTTTTGCATCTAAATTTTTCCTGCAGAGCTACGCTCTTTGGCACTTGACTGTGTGTCACAGTAACCCTGAGTAACTGTGTAGAGTACTATGGATCCTCTGGTCTATCATAGCCTACGCCAGGGAGCGGAGTCTAATGGGCTTCTTGTCTTCACCGGCGCCCACCGCAAAGCGGGAAGGACTTTGCTGCAGGGAACCCTCATGTCGCTACTCCCGACGTAGGTACAAGCGGTGACAGCTGAAGGACGGAAGCCGGAACATGGAGTAGCGAGAGGACTGGCCGGCAGGTGTAGCACGAATGGCAGGAAGCAAGCGTAGGTAGAAAGGCTGGCTGAGGCTAGGAACAGCAGACGGAGATGAAACAGAAGCACTAGGAACGCACAGCAGAACGTAACTCGAAATGGACAATAACAGCAGGAAACGGAATCCTTAAAAAGTCCCTGCAAGAAACGGATTGGAGAAGCACAATTACCTGTTGTGCGCTGGCCCTTTAAATCCAGGGAGCTGATGTGCACATGCCCCTAGTGGGGGGAAGACGCAGAGGAGCGCACGTGCCGAGGAGGAAGCAGGACGGGAGCAGGTGAGTACGGGACAGGCAGAAGCCGGCAGTTTTAACTGGAATCTTTTTGTTTTTACAAGGAATTCTGGAAAAAGCACCCCATATTTTGTTTGACAATACCCTATATGTGTGTAAATATGGGTGTAAACTGGTGTTTGGGCGCATGGCAGGGCATACAAGGGAGGGAGCGCCATTTGGCTTTTGGAATGCAGGTTTTGGTTTTGTGCCATATATTTGCAAAGCCCCTAAAAGTACCAGAACAGGTGAACCTTCCAGAAGTCGCCCCATTTTGGATTCAACACCCATCATGGATCTCATCTAGGGGATGTGGCAGAGTGACCTTAGGAGGTCGTGTGGTGCTGCCACTAGGTGGCGCACAGCAGGAAACCTGCTAGAAATGTGCCTGGTCTCGGTGGGGGAAGCCAGTTTTTGTCTGTCAGCAACACTAGGTTACTGACACATATATGTAGTGCGGCTGATGCCCGGCCACTATGGGCTGGCTTTTCCCGGGACAACTGCAGTCTCTTCAGGTAATCAGGGGGTGTGGTCAGCTACAGGGCCAGGACAAGACATACCCTAGGCACATAAGGCAAATGGCACCCCCCCCCCAACACACACACACACACACACACACACTTCTTCTCCCCGCATGCGTGTAGTTGAAATGTCAAAATTCCCATAACAAAAGAGACTTATAACAGATTAATATTGATATCTAAAACTTATAGTGCCCTTTAGACCTGGTTCACATCTGCGTTGTGTTATATTCCACTTAGACAAGAGTAAAACGGAAAGGAATGGTCACCTACTGATTTCAATTACTGTAGGTTTTTAGGATTTTGATTTGCCTCCGTTATGTCAGATTTAATTTTTTTTTTTTTTTTACATAAAAAGAAAATTAAATAGCATGCTGTGCTATTGTTTCCATGAAAAAAAAATAAAACCCATGGCGCCCAAAAGACCTTATTAACTACAATGAGTCTGTTTCTGTGGTGGTGCTGGTCATTGAGATGTAAAAAATATCACAGGAGCACATGACTCTTGCTGCCAATCAGCGGCTGCAGCAGTGACGTTGCTTTCTGGAAGGAGAACGTAAAAAACAGAAGCTTGATGGCAGGTGAAGACAGTGCAGCACTGGAACTGAGGCGAAGCAAGAGGAGAGCTAATTATATTTTTATAGGGCAGCAGTGTGCTATTAATAAAAAAAAATAGTGCCCTAGACAAACCTTTTAAGGCGGTAATCAGACAAATACATACCAAAGACACAAGACCATAAAAGATACCACAACTTGGATAATATGTATGGATGTCATCTTAATCTTGCCTAATGATCAGTGATTATTGGGCATGCAGCAAATCGGTCCAATGATAGAAAAATATGAGCGTAACTGGCTCCATTTCTTTCAAACTCGGGACACATTTCTGTTACTGAGAGGCCATTGACATCTCATTTATGACTACATCCTTTGTAACCATTGGGATATTGTGAAAAACAGTCCCTAAACATATATCAGGGAGAAAAATAGAGTAAAAAGTCTTATTTGGACTACATTTGCACTATTCTTCTTCATGGCTACACCATGATATACGTTGGGGGACTATTTTTCACAGCTTCTCAGTGGTTGCCAGAGATATAGTCAAAATGAAACGTCAGTGGTCTATGAATGGCAAGTCTTGCAGGCATCTGCCAGACTGAATCCAGGTTTTAAAGCTTGTATGGATGCAAAGTGGCTGATACGTGCGAGAACTAGCTTTCATAAGCCACCAGCAAGTGATGAGTTAGCAGTGCTGACCACTACTAGTGACACAGTGGACTCAGCACCCAGAATAAAAATTACAAGAACAAACATAATTATTAAAAAAACAAACATGTATTTTCTTAGTACTGAGAGAGCACAGGCTGTGGGGGGAGGGTACACTGACTCAGCAGTCAGCACTCAGCTGCTGAGACACTTACATGAGAGCAGGAAGAAGTTACTGCTCGGCTCCATGAGGGACTGGCTCACCTCCTTAGGAAGTCATCTGTCTGTGACTTTCTTATCTGCTCCCAGGTCTTTAGGAGATCATGGTCCCTGTCACCGTCAGCACTGCCAGCAGCAGGGGGGGCGGCGGGGGCTTCAGTGAAGTGAGCTTCTCTGACAGTCAAGCCAATATCGCTCTGCTCTACACTGATGAGGGGCACAACCCCGAAACGCGTATGTAGATGAGCAATATTGGCTTGACTATTATTCCTTTTTGCTTCTCAAAGATTCAGTGAATCAGAAGTAAATTGAAGATTTGTTACAACCTATAGAGGGCACAGTGAGCTTTCTAGCTCCTTTCCCATAATGCCTTGTGATATAGAGAGTGAGAGAGAGTGAGGCTCCACAGCAGAGGGGCAGAAGGGGCCTGTGTGTGAGCGGAACGCAGCAGCGGAGAGGGAAAAGATCAGCCAGCTGCTGCTTAGCTACGTATGTCAGCTACTGCAGCACTTATGAATGGTTGTCTGTGCATAACTGCGCCCCCTTTCTTCTTAGCAGAGGTGGCGCCCTAGGCTATCGCCTACCTCCGCCTAGCCATCGTCCCGGCCCTGGTCAGCTACCTGGAGCAGGGAGCGACAGTAGAGCGGAGAGGGCTCTGATTCCCCTCAGGTTGGAGAGGAGCTTGAGACCAGTGGAGGCTGGTAGGATAAACTGGCAGTAATTGCTGTTTGTGTTACTGGACGGTAGGTCCAGATCACATTACAGAGGGTTCTCTGACCAAGTGTGTAGGTAGTGGCTAGACAGCCCAGGTTTCCTTTATATCTTTTGTTTGTAAACCTGTGTTGGAGAATAAGGGTATGTTCACACGATGTATTGCGGCGCATACAGTACACGCGCACAATACATCATGTGCTTCAGGAACTCATGTTGATCAGCACGTTCTCCCAACGGGAGGGGGAGAGGGGGGGGGCGGCAACCCGCCAGCCCCATAGACATGCATTACTGACATGTCACGTTTCTCCCCGCGCGTACAATACGATCGTATTGTACGAGCGGGGAGAGAACTATGGATTAACGTAATTGAGGCGCACATCTCGCCCGTATTAAAGTGCAAATACGTGGTGAAATGCGCGCCGCAATTGCGCCATGTGAACATACCCTAAGGCCGTGTTCACACGGCTTATTTCGCCGCGGATTGGTGCCGTACTCCGCGCCGGATTTGCGCTGCAGTACGGCGCCAATCCGTCGGAGTAATTACGGTAATCCACTGTTCTCATTCAAGCCAGAATTGCGAGCGCAATCCGGCTCGCAAATCCGGCGTGAATAAGCCATGTGTACGGGGCCTAAGGGTATGTTTACACGGCTTATTTTGCAGTGTACTGCGCTTAATACGTGGGGAAATGCGCCCCATAATTACAGTAATCTATAGCTTTCATTGAGAACTATGGATTACGCCTCCTCTCCCTGTCGGTACAATACTGTCGTATTGTATGCGCGGGAGATAAGTGACGTCAGTTACTTGCGGCAATTACGCTCCGTAAGTAACGCATGTCTATGGGGCCGGCAGGAGTACGCGCTGATCGGCGTGCGCTCCCGAAACACACGTTGTACTGCGGCGCGTACTGTACGCGCTGCAGTACATCGTGTGAACATACTCTTAAGCTGGCTGAGGCCAGTTTGAAGAGAAGCTTTGTATCACTGTTATATTGGTGCCATTCCGCTTACATAGGCGGCAATCTTGAGAGCGAAAGACCCCCTGAGATTGTCGAAGATGGCGGCTAGACGAGAGTGAGTCGTCACAGGGTATATTGTGCATTTTAGGCGCACAGGTGTTCCACAGTTTTTTTTTTTTTTAGCATTGGGCCATAAATATGGGGGGGAGAGGGGGAGAATGCAGTTTTTCCCTTCAATTTTACAGTGTTCACCGTGAGGCATGAAGGACATAACTCTACTATGGGGGTCGGTACAATTACAGTGATATAAACTTAATATAGTTTGTTTTATTACTTTTAGACAGTAGAAATGCATTTAGAAAAATTGTGTAATTATGTTAGCATATTGTGATAGCCATAACTTTTTTATTTTTCTGTATATGGAGATGATTATTGGTTTGTTTCTTGCAGGATGAGATGAGGATTTTATTGGTACCATTCTGGTGCATATGACGCTTTGATCACTTTTTTTTAAGGTTTTTGTGAGGCAGTTTGAATAAAATACAGCAGTCCTGGTAGTGTTGTTTATTTTTAACAGCGGTCACCATGCGGTATAAATGACATGCTAGCTTTAATCAGCAGGTGGTTACGGTTATAGCAATACCCAATTTGTATATATTTTTCATGTTTTACTGCTTTTACACAATAAAAGCACTTTTATTCAAAAAGGAAAATGCGTTTTTGCATCGCCATAATCTGATAGCCATACCTTTTTTTGTTTTTCTGTATACTGAGCTGTGTAAGGGGTTTTTGTGCGGGATGAACTGATTGCCACCACTTTGGCATTTATGAGTTTTTGATCGCACATAAAATTCTATTTTATGTGCTGCGGGATGAACAAAAATCGCAATTCAGTGATTTTCTTTATTTTTACGGGTTCACCGTGCAAGTTAAATAACATGACTTAGATTTATAGGGTAGGTCATTATGCACACTGCGAAAACTAATATGATTATTGATCTTTTTTGGGGCGATTGGCATTTGTAAAGGGGAAAAGGGTGGTGTACTTGTTTTTATTTGATTTTTTGTTTGTGTTTTTTGGGGGCTATTTTTACTTTTTCACTTTTTTTTTTTTTTTTTTTTTAACTTTCCCCATAGGGGATTTGTATCCATGATTTTTAAATTACTGATACAGCAGAGATCAGTACACAGCATTGCTGCTGTATATTGGTTTCTATGGCAATTGTCAGTCACCATGCCCACAATGCATTGTGGGCATGGTAACATCACAGGCAACCCGGAAGTGTTTATTACAACACTCCCGGGTTGTCAGGTACCGGCATAGCGGTGATTGCGCCGCTGCTGCACCGATTACAGACAGGAGGAGCTCACGGCATGAGGCCAGCAGTAATATACCACTGGTACCATGTCGTGACCGTGCAGGGCTCGCTTGTGAGCCCACACGACCTGCAGGATGTACCCATACGTCCATTTATGGAACCGCACCTCCCGATAGGACGCATGGCTACATCCATTGTCGGAAGGGGTTAAAACTTAACATTTTAATAAGTTCAGTCCTTGTATGTTCTAAGAATCCATATTCTTGATCATGTGTTTAACCCTGGAACTGCTGGAGAGCAGTGTTTGATTATAGTGTTTTTAACCCTACAAGTGCTGGTAAGTAGTGGCTGTGAGTATTGGAGTCCTCCCTCCAATTTGATTGTTAAAGGAAGGTGGTGGCAGTGGATATTTTGGGGTGCCTGGACTGTGTTGGTTGTGATTTATCAAGTTAACTCCATTACAATGGCCCCCACGTTACATGCTGGTAAGTGTGTACGTGACAGCATCTGAAATGTTATTCATATCTGGTTGCTGGGCACTCCAAGTTTTTTCATTGATCTATGTTCCACTGAGAATTGGTTCAGCTTTAATTCTCTTTGTACCAAGTTTAATAGGAACCACACATGCTACATGAAAGGGTGGTGAAGGGATTCCTATCACAAGCACTTAGTCTTTTAAGTAGATTGTTAGCTAGTGAGAGAGAGAGAGATCGATGACAGAGAGATGGGATAAATAGATGGGATACAAACAGTAGATAGAATGTGTGAAATAGATGTGAAATTAGATATGAAATACAGTCTTGAGAAAAACAAAGTATACCATCTTTGAATTCTATGGTTTTACCTATCAGGACATAATTCAATAATAGCTAGTTCATAGAAGGTCTTAAAGGTTTTTTTTTTCCATCACACGCTTTCGCAGACTTGCTGTTTCTCTGTTTTACAGCTTCAAATCCAGGAGTGTGTTTCTCCTCCCAGTAGGCATGTCTTCCCTCACTGAAGACTGGTAACATCATTCTGTGTGAGCAGTGGAAGGGAGAAGATGTGACAGCTCTGCAGACCTCCCACAATGGTCAGTTCTCATGCCTGCAGAGCTGTCACTTCCCTCCACAGTTCCTTCTCACCAGAACACCTGCATTGGTGTAAGCAATACAGCCTGAACTGATGAAACAAATGTGAGAAATGCACTCTGCTCCCCTCTCTGTTTTCAGGCAGGAGGTAGAGCAGACTGTATAAGTCTGTGTTATATGAGGTGTGGGGATGTAACTCAGTGGTAGCACAAACACACAGTCCTCGGCATATGTTTTCAAAGTCTCTTGGACTTTATTTAGCCACGGATTACACAACAAACGGGGAAAAAAAGCATGCGGGCTTAACTTCAGCCCAAACAAAAAAAAATACACAGTCCGTGGGGATAACTCAGTCAGAAGTCCAGAAGTTCCTGGGTGCGTTCCCCACCCCGATCAGGCGAATGGGGTATACGGCGGACGGTAGGCTGGAGCACAGACTTCCACCTCTTGTCCCAGTCAGGCAAACTGACTGAGAACCACCACACCCATCCTCCAATCTTCCTGTCTTAAGTAGGCCTGCAAAACCAGGCCTGGATACATGGGAGCAATCCACACACCCTACCCTACTGGACTGCTCCAGTTAAAGCCTGACCCAGATCCACTGCTATTCCAACAGTCATACTATTTGAACAAAACAAATGTCAGTACCATATTGATACTGACGTACGGCTAGCGGGCTTCAGGAACCTCGGTGACCCGTATCGGCCATCTAACCTTGTGCCTTCTCTCAGAGGGGAGGGTGAATCTAGCAGCTAGAGACTCAGTAAGGGGTTGTTCACATGGCGTTTTTGGATCTGAAAATCGCATCCAAAAACGCAGCAGCGATCGGATCCTAAACAGATCCAACACGGAGCTGTGTGTTTGGATGCAGCAGTATCGCACCCTGTAGTTTATAATAGGGCTCCTGCTGGGTCTTTTGGACCAAGAATTGACATGTCAATTCTTGGACCGGATCCGAAAAATGCAATGAGACATGCATCGGTGATCATTCGTCTGAACGCCGATGCGTGTTTCAAAGTAAAAGCAATGTAAATCATATTGCACATTATTAGATACATGTTTGGGTCCGTTTAGGGTCCGACAGACAGATCCAAACACGTATCTAAAAACCTATGTTCACACGGACTCAACACGCCATGTGAACATATCCTAATCCTTCACATAGGGCTGGGAGCGAGGCATAGAGAGGAGCTCTGAGAGCCTTTATTATACAGACACAACCATCACAACAAGCTGAGGCACCTAGTTTCACTTTGACTTTCCACAGCTCAGAGGGGAGTAATCACAGAAAAGGGGTGTGGTTTGACCCCCAAGCTGCAGTTTAGGTGAAGAACACACAGATTAGCTTATCTCTGCTATCCGAAATGCTTTAGGTAATGCAAACCAATTGCAAAAGGGCGTATTTTTACTATCTCCATTATTACAACTATGATCTTTGTAGTGATACAACCCCTTTAGTGTTAGTTATACCCCCCCTACAACAACAATACATAATAAATTACACAGTGTGATTATTGGCACTCATGACAAAAAAACACACACAGCTAGAGATGTCAGATTGCTCCAAAACTCTTCTTGTAGTTATGTCTCAGGCAGACATTGTGTCTTACCATGTGAGAGTGTAAACGTTCTGCCTTTGCTTCCCCGTAAAAGGCTCTGTGGCTACTTTTGGGTAGTGTACCTCTTGGTGAGAGATCACTAGACATGCCTCTATGATGCACTCAAAGATAATTTGCCTAGTTGACAAACTTTGAGAGGGGACTCTCCATTGGACTGAGAGAAGCAGGATGAGTATTATGACAAATAGACATGGCGTGGCTCTCATTACATATCCTGCCATTGACTGCCAGCCACTGCTGCCTTTGTTTGTAGTGATATCATAAACAAGAAACCCCTCAGACTGGAGCTGTTCAGGTTCTGTTTGGGATTAGACAATTGTCAGTTTCTAATATGGGGGCCTCAACAAACAAACTGTCCCAACTGCTAGTGTGATCATCTGGGGAGCCATTGCATAGGTCAGTCTTCCGTAGTAGTGGTAAGACAGCTTAGCAATATGTGCAGGGCAACCTACAGCCACAGGCGTTGCTTATCATGGCTTTCAGCTGACATTTTTTAGCAGGGTAATGCTCGCCCACACATAGTAAGGGTTTTTCAAGAAGGTCTCCCAGATTTCAACACTTCTTTTGTACTGCCTAGTCACAATATATGTTGCCAATAGAGCATTTATGGGACTGGCTAGCATACTAGCCTTGGTAATTTACAAGTATGCAGGTTATACAGGTCCAGTTGTAACATCAGCATGTAAATGTGCTGTAGGATGCCATACAGAACCTGTACACCTGCATGCCCAATATTATATTCAGGTTAGAGGCAGTCCATCATGGTACTAGAGTCAGCTTTTAGTTGTTTTATTTTTTCTCCTTTAAACTTTTGCCCTGATACTGTAATCATTTACATAGTTCATAGTTAAGATTCACACACAAAGTTTTGTTTGATTCCAACAACTCCTTCTGGTACATTATTTAATTTGTATATTGTGTATTTAACAAAAACTAGGCTGAAAAGCAGAACATGGGAAGTACACCCTTAGGGTGCTTTCACACAGTGCAGTTTTAACTGCACTCCAATTATGTGCCTTTATTACCAGCAAGCTTTTTGCACTTATCTAAACTGTTTGGAAAGTGAGTAATCAATTAGTATATTTGTAATCCACAAGATTTCAGACACAGTGATTGGTTACTTACTTGAAACATCTTTCTGAACAAGTTAGACAATTGAAAGAAGCTTGTTGTTTATAAAGGCAGTTTAATTGGAGCGCAGTTAAATCTGCACCAAAACAGCGCTGTGTGAAAGCACCCTTATTGCGTCCATAGGAATTAAGCAGTAAGTAGCTGCAAATTAAATGCTGTGGATTAATTTATTATCCGCAAGTGTGACCACCTCTATAAAAGACAACATTTTGTCAGTTCCCTGGTCTTGATCTTTCTGGTGTGTGTTAACACAATGCCAAGGAGGAAAGACCTAAGCAATCTTAAAGGGGTTTTCTCGCTACGAAAATCATAGTTTAAAATGAGGGGACCAAAAATGTAAGCATGTACGTCCTTGTTTACCATAAGCAAAATGTCAAACGATCCACATTGTCAGGGGAAAGATGGATACGTTTGTCAGTTATCACCTCGCCAGTTGTGCTGAACGCTGCTGGGCAAGATAAAACTTCTATGGCGTATTGAGCAAGCTCGGGCCATTCATTCAGTTTGGACACCCAGAAGTCGAATGGGTCCAGACCAATTCCAAAAACATCGGTGTTGAGCCACTGGTAGTCATGGACCATGGTCTTAAGGCAGTCTCTGTGTGTCTGAATGCTGTCCTGCTTTGCAGGCATTGGTGAGGTGGTAAACATCGATTGCAAAATGTCACCCAGTAGGGTTCTGCCAGACTGCCTGCTGCTGCTGCTACTTGCTATCCTACTGCTGCCGCGTTGCTGACATTGTTCCACCGTGACATTAGAATGTGAAGATACAAAAGATGTCTCGAGTTAGTCAATGAGCACTGTCTCAAATTACTGCATTCTACTGTCAATTTATGTGGGTGGAAGGAAATTGCTCACTTTTGTCTTGTAATGTGGATCAAGAAAGATCGCCACCCAGTAATCGCTGTTCATTTTTATTGCCTTGATGCGGGGAACATTTTGCAGGTTGTAGCATCCATGAACTCGTTTGATCTGCTGCCTTGATCTCCCAAGCCTCGGGGTCGAGGGGCACTAATGTGATCCTTCTCCTGTAATCTGTGCCATCCTCTTATCACTCAAGGGTAATCAGTACCCGCCCTCGACCCAGAACCACCGCCTAAAGAAGACCTATACAATTGTGAAAGTCGGGCCTTCTACATCCTCCGGTGAGTATGGCTCTGTGTCCGCCTCCTCCTTCTCCATCTGCATCACTGCAGGGACCTGCTGCCGCAAAGTGCCTAACACTTGTTCCAGTAAAAATATAACCACAATGGTCGTGCTGACAATGCCATCGTCCTGACTGACCATTTTGGTGGCGTCTTCAAAACTGCTAAGCATAGTGCAGAGATCCTTCACCTGCTTCCACTCTTTATGGGTCAACAACCTGAGGTCAGGCCATGCAACATTTCATACTGCATAATGGCATTACGCTGCTGCCACAATCGCTGGAGCATGTGGAGTGTGGAATTCCAGCGTGTTGCCACATCACATATCAGACGGTTGACGGGGAGGCCGAGATCACGCTGCAATGCTGCCAATCGTGCCGAAGCAGGGTGCGAACTTTGGAGATGTGCGCTAAGACCTCAAGCCTTCCTCAGCAGACAGCCAAGACCCAGGTAGCACTTGAGAAATTTCTGCACAACCAGGTTCACGACATGTGCCAGGCAAGGGATGAATGTAAGTCTACAGCAAGGAGATTTCTTCAGTTGTCGCACACCACCTTGCCTGCGCCAGGTTCTTAGCACCCAGCCACTGGTCGGTCTGAGTGCGCAGAGTCATCCACAGCTCTTGACCTGTGTGTTGACGGTCTCCAAGACAAATTAATTTGAGAATGGCCTGGTTTCTCTTGGCACGTGATGCTATCCGTCAAGGTTGGGGGATCTGGACTCAGCCGAGACCCATCCCCAGAGGCACTGTCATCCACCAAACTCACCCAGTGAGCAGTCAGGGAGATATAACGCCCTTGACCATGCTTACTAGTCCATGTGTCTGTAGTAAGATGGACTTTGGTGGACACAGATGCAGCCAACGCGCAGGGGATCTTTTCTGCAACGTGGCAGGCCAAGGCAGGGACAGCTTTTCTGGCAAAGAAATGCCTGCTTGTCATCTGATATTTGGGGCATGCCAGGGCCATGACGTGGTGGAACCCATCTGTATCCACCTGGTGGAAAGGCAATATTTCCAAGGCCAACAGCCTGGCAATGCCGACATTCAGGCTTTTGGCTTTAGGATGGTTAGGGTGAAAGCATTTCTTATGCTCCCACACCTGGTACACAGAAGGCTGGCTGCCGGACTGGTCACTGTATGGCGTGCAGGTCACACTGGTGGAAGGGAAAGGTGTAGGCTGTGTTGCTGGTGGGAATTGGCCAACAGTATCTCTGACTGGAGATGGTGCTTGTTCATGCTGCTCCAGCACATCGGCAGCAGAGGACCACATGGGCTAGGAAGTGGAGGAAGAAGAAAATGCTCAGAAGATGTCACGGTGGTTGGAAGCCCAGGACTTGTAGCCTTTTTTTCTCCAAGGGACTCCTCCACAGCAATTCATGGTTTACATGCATGTGGCTGTTAATGCTCGTGGTGCTTAAACTCTTTCCTCTACTGATGCATTGAAAGCAAATCCGGCATATGACATCGGCAAATCTAAGGCTTGATCGCAAAAGGCCCGGGCTTCACAGGTCCTGGATCTCTTTGACTATGAAAACCTAGTACTAGTGTTCCCGCTGCCACCACTGACCACGGCTGGCGGAGTATAGTCAGCGGAATGTGTGACTGCCCTTTCCCTTTCTGAGGCCAGACCCGCACTGACACTACCCCATCATCCTCCTCCTTCACTGATGATGCGCTCGCCAGCTGCTGCTCAACAGACCACATTGGATCCGCAATGTCATTATCATCACAGATGACTTCCTCTTCCTGACAGTCTCTATCCTCAAGCTGCAGGCTAGAAGCTTCAGGCACTGCGAGACATTGCTGACAGCTCGGTATTTCTGCCGACGGACCAGCTTCCTTCTCCTCCTCTGAGGGCATCAGCAATTGGGCGTCAAAGCAGACAAAATCATCGTCTTTGGCCTTTTGATCTTTTGAAAAGCCTTCAGACCCCAACAGCTTTGTGTCATCAAAGAGCTCTTCACAATATCGATTGTCTGGAGTGGTCTGTATATTGGGTTGTGACATACGGCCCATGTTGGCTTCAGGTTGGACTGATGCTGATGATGATGACATTTGTGCCCCTGACTGAGAGGAAGAGTAGGTAAAACCGCTGGATGCAGGGTATGTTAACCACTGAAGGACAGATTGGGGATTCTCTTCAGTACAGAGACTCGCATGGAACCAAGCAAGCGATGACAGGCCTGACCGTCCTGTGATTGACGATGTGCTCGCTTGTGTGTTGTCTGGAGCACTGGAAGGAGTGCCTTGTCTCGTACCTCTAGCTCCACGTCCTTGCTCACTTACCACCTTCTGTTCTCTCCATGTTCAAAAGCTAAAAATTTGATATTGGTGTGTTATACAATCACTGAACCCCCAAAACTGCAAAAATGAATTTTTCTTCAATTAGAATCATTTGCAGCAACCACCCACTATTTGAAATAGATTTCTTTCTATAGGAGATTTTGTAACAGTGTGTTATGCAATCACTGAACCCTCAAAACTGCAAAAATGATTTTTTTTTCAATCAGAATAATTTGAAGCAACCAACCACTATTTGCAATCGTTTTTTTTTTTCTACAGGCGACAGATGTGTGTGGGAAAGATGCAGCCAGCAATACAAAACTCCCTAGCTATTGTGGTCTATGATTCCCTATACTTGCTGTACACCCTCCCCCCAAAGTAACTACCTAACTAATCTAAATAGCTTTTCCTGTCTAAAATCGCTAAGAAATCTTGTGCCTGCATGAATGCATGCAAGCAAGCAGACAGAGAGCAGTCCGTTCAGTACAAAGAGTGAGCTGGAAATGGTGTTCACAAGGGAAAAGAGTGAAATACATATAACCGGGTCGTGTGATTCTAGCAGCCAATGAGAGCCCTACACCTTAGCGAGGACGTTTTAAACACTTCTCTGTGCTCTGCACTGATTGGATGGCCGTCAAACATACAGGAAGCAGCTAAAAATGAAATTAAAACTTACTCATGGCGAACACGAACTTTACTCGAACGAACCATAAAATGTTCGGTTCGCGTTCTAAAAATCTAAAAGTTCGACTAGTGCTTACCTGTCCCCTCACCATGAAATTAGTGCTGCATCATCCTCACTGGCCATTGTTCTTCAGTTTTTCTACTGGTCTTCTTTCCAGTGGGATATCACTGCAGATTGGCTTCATTGGTCTATGCCATTGGTTTACATCACCAGTTGTAGTGCTGTCTTTCAAACTGTGATGTGAGCACTTGACCGCTGCAGCCAATTAGCGGTGACATCCCATTGGATAGGAGACCAGTGGAAAACAGAAGACTGGCGGAGAGTGAAGACTACTGTGCAGCACTGGATCCCACGTGAGAGAAAAGGTGAGTTTTTTTTTTATTAATTTGGTTAAATCAGTTCTTATTACATAGTACGGTTGACACATGTCCATCAAGTTGGACCAAGGGTGGTCAAAATGTGGATGAAGGGAGTGAGATAATTCTTCTTATTGTTGTTGTTATTGATTTTTAAAAGAGAAAAAGCATACACATTGTGTAGGATACCATATTAACCCCTTAGCGCACCATGACATACTGATACATTATGACGACACTAAAGAAGTATGGAGTGGACTCACTTGCTGAGCCTGCTCCATACGTGGAGGGTGCCGGCTGTTAGGTACAGCTGACACCCACTAGTAATAGAGATCAGAACCTGCTCCGATCTGTGCTGTTTAACCACTTAAATGTCCACTAAACGAATGGTCATTTCGTGTCTGAAAAAATTGGAATGAAAAGTGAACAAAAAGTTGCATATATCCCAAAATGGTGCCAATAAAGAGAACACCTCAGTCCACTAAAAATGCATCCTTTCTCAGGTTCATAAGTGGAAGAATAAAAAAAATGTCGGCGCTGCAGCACAAGTTTAAAAAAATTTAGAATGTTTTTTTTTTTTTTTTTTTTTAAAAAGTACTAAAACCTAATGGAAACTCTCTACATTCTGTATCACTGGAATCATACAGATCCACAGAATATAAGTTGCACATGATTTATACTGAACCCCTGTAAAAATGGAGCAACTGTTTTTTGTTTTTTTTTCCACATGCCACCCCACTTAGAATATATAGTATGGCTAGTGAAACCATTTTAAAGTACATTTTGAGCAAATTCTGCAGTCATTTATTTGTAAACTTAAACTATGTCCCCAATAAATACAACTTGTCCTGCATAAAACAAGGGGTTGTCTCACTACATCGATTCCTCTTATCTCAGTCCTGTTTTCTTCGTTTCACTTTGAATTCAGGGGCGTTTTTACTGGCTTCCACTAGGCTGCAGTAGAAGCCTAGGTCTGTAGCTATGCAACCAGTGCGGGCAGCCTATCAGGAGGGATTAAACAGGTCTGTAGCTATAGTGACCTGAGGAGCTGATGCAGCCCATACAAGAGGGGATATCTAGGAATAGGTAGGACACTGTTAATGGACATATATTACAAAGTGACTTGTTTTTGCAAGATCTTCAACATAAAAAGCAATCCTTGTAGTGAGACAACCCCTTTAAGACTGTTTAAATGCAGGGAGGCAAAAACTTTTGCAGGTCATTAAGGCCTTTTCAGGTTTGGTGTTTAATGGGTTAAATAAACCTAGACAAGATATTCAATGTGTAAACATGACCTTGTTTTGATTATTTTCTGTTTTGTAGATGTTTAGTATTTGTATTGCTTTTGTGTTTCATGCCATAGACTTTAAGGAATTGCTGTGACCAATGAAATACTAATGTTCCCTATTTATCTTTATTTAGATACATTATTTTTAAAACATAACAGATGTCAAACTTACTATGATGCCTTATCACTTCTGATTTGAGTGTAATTAATTTATGTTTAAATAATATATGTTTTCCCAGGAAATTGGTACAGGTGGAACATGTCAGTGGAAAATATGTGGCCTAAATCCTACAACAACCCTTGCAGTATACTTTGAAGTTGTGAATCAGGTAAGAAACTGCATGGAATAATTATAGAGTGCTTTCATTAACTTTATATACATGGTGCTTCACATATCTTTAGTAAAGGAGCAATCAAAATTCAACTTCAGAAAGGATAGTTTTCATCAGCTAAGAGATGACCTGGATAGCATAAACTGGGACAAAGTCCTCAAAAATAAAAGAACACAACTTAAATTGGACATTTTTAAAGGCATCCTCAATAGATTCTGTAAAAAAAAAATATGTACCTTATGAGAATAAGCACCTTAGAAACAGGAGAAAGGTGATGTGCGCAATAAGTGATAAAAATTAATCTTTTAAAGTACTTAAGCAGGAAGATAGTGAGGAGGCATTAAAAATATTTATGGAGAAAAATACATTGTTTAAAAAGCAAAACCAACAAAGGCTGAAATAGGCATAGTGCGAGAAAAAGCAAAAAATAACCCCAAAATTTTCTTTAAGTAGATAAATAGTAAGAAACCTAAAACTGAAAGTTTTCCCTGCTCAGAAACAATCTGGGGTAATGGTGGAGGAGGATGAGGAAAAGAAAAGTCTGTTAAATGCTGCTCTACTGTATTTATACTGGGAAACACTATGACAGATGACATTGAATTTCACCTGTTTAACTCAGCAAAAAGTGTAGTGCCGTCTTAAAACCAGTAAAAAAAATTCAAAACACCCAGTACAAATGGCATTCATGCCAGAGACCTTTATTTATAAAATTTCTGTATTCTATAATGACAAGTTCTGTTCCACAGGACTAATGCATGACTAATGTGATGTCAATATTTTAAAAGGGGTCAAAAATTGAGCCTAGAAACTATAGGCCTGTAAGATTAACTTCTATTGTGTGTAAAATATTTTAAGACTTTTTAAAAGATACTGTCTTTTAGTAGCTCTGTGAAAATAACACAGCACCAGCGTGACTTTGAGGAATTGATCCTGTCAAAGTTATCTGATAAATTTCTTTGAGGAAGTAGGCTCCAAACTGGACCTGAGTAAGGCTGTGGATATTGTGTATCTGGACTTCTCAAAGACATTTAATAGTATGCCACTAAAAAGACTGGTGCAAAAACGGAGAATGATAGGACTGGGGAGAAAATAAATGTGAATGCGTTCAAATTGGCTCAGTGATTGGAAACAGAATGTGGTTATAACTGTAACTTACTCTAATTGGGTCACAGTTGATAGTAGGGTATCACAAAGCTTAGTATTGGGCCATCTTCTTTTCAGACAGGGTTTATTAATTACCTTTTAGTCGTCTTACTGATCAGAATTGCAATATTTTCTGTTGATACAAAGCTCTATATGGTAATCAATACAGCAGAGGTTATAAAATATTACATAGGGATTTAGAGAAGTTGGAGGCTTGGACTGAGAAATGTTTAAAGTGGATAAATGTAATGTCATGCACTTGGATGAACAAAAAGTACAGTTATGTAATAAATCACACTGAGAAACACTATGGCTGAAAAATTATTGCGGATATTGGTAGGCATTTCTCTTGAAGGGGTTGTCTCACCATGCTGTTTCACAGGGCCATATGCAGCTTCAGTGTTAGGCTAGATCCAGACAGTAATTTGAATGTGCTGTCCAAAATCTGATGGCATTTTCAAATTGCTGGACCGCGCATGAAATGGCAGTCGGATTTCGGATTCCCTGCGGCGCAGTACATTAGGAAAGCACAGATCTATTAAAGTCTACACAGAACAGGGTACTGTCGGATTTTGGTAGGCTTTTCAGCAGATTCAGTGTTTTGAATCCTCTGAAAAGCCTACCAAAATCCTGTGCTGTGTAGACCTTGCCTTACACTTCGTTACACTTCCTGGTTAGGCTCTGGGTGGTTATATAGCAGTGATTAGCATATCAGCTCTGTATTCCCAGCTCTTCTAATTACAGTGACACGACAGCAGGATACTTAATCAATAGTGCCGAAGGCTACATCACTCAAAGTAAACAATCAAAGGTATGCTACTTTGTTATAGATAACACACTCTGTTCTGAAGCTGCTGTCCATTCTAGTGATGTCACTCCCTGCTCCCTGTCCGATCAGGAACAGAGAGCAGGACAGTAATCAGAGAAACCTGTGTGCACTCAAAGTAGATAAAATCTGTTATCTTCTAACCCAAGGCGATATCAAAAAAAGGAGTGTATTTGGAAAAAGTCTTATTTTACCGTTCCCTCCATGTTGAAAGCTAATCTTCGTAGTGAGACCAGCCCTTTAAATTCAGTGACCAATACCAGGCATCAGCTGCCAAGGAAAATAAAATCATGGGTCGCATTAAAAGAGGCATAAATGCTTAAGATGGGTACGTAATTTTGCCTTATACAAATCAATAGTGAGGGCACATATGGAATATTGTATACAGTTTTGGTTAACAGTGTATACACAGAACATAGCTGAGCTACAGCGTGCGCAAAGGAGGATGACCTAGTTGTTTAAGGGAACAAATAGAAAGATAGTCCCGGAGAACCTCTTTAAAGGAGTTGTCTCATTACGAGCTTTCAGCCTGTCAGTGAGCCTGGTAAGTTGAACTGAGGGGCGTGCTTCTTGGTCTGTCTCTTCTGCTCCCTCTTCCCCCTCCCATCAGCACACAGGCAGCTACATAACTTCTATACAGGGGGGGGGGGGGGGGGATTTGCTGCCAGAGTTCACCCTGTGTGTGCCTGCCTAGGTCTGTTACAGGAGAGGGCTGATCTATGAGTGTAGAAAGGAATGTGAAGTGGTGTGCTAATAGAGCAGAGGGGATGCATGTGTTCCTATATCCCCTGCTTAGCTTACAAGTCTCCACATCTCCAGCAACAACAAGGGAAGTGTTACTATACTCAGGATGTCTCACTAATACAGGAGAGCATAAAGTATTCACATGCCTGATCTGTATAGTATTAGTATAGTCACAGTTCCAAAGACATATCATGATTATAGTAACACGCAGGGTCACTGCTGTCACATCTATCTGTGTAGAGAGCAGGAGTTAGCAGGGACACACAGGGTTAATCCAGGCAGCAGGGACACAGACGCCAGAGTCCTCCCTCCCCCCCTCCCTGCACTACAGAAGCATTCTGTGCAGGAGGGGCTCTCTGCTCCGACCTGTCTTCAAAGGTGATGAGTCATTCAGACCTGACAGCCAGTAAGATAAGGATCAACAGGTCGGCTACTATAGAGATTTGAGGAGCTGATGTAGTAATACTAACAGGGCTAACTCAAAATCAGTAGGACATTTGTAATGAACAGATATTGCAAAGCTGCTTGTTTTTTAAAGATCTTTTAATTAAAACCCAATCATTGTAGCGAGACAACCCCTTTAAGGCCAGAGTCTCACAGTGCATTGGCCTTGTGCAGATGCAACAGCGATATCACCAGCTAATTTATGCAGGCATTGCCGGATCCTTGGCCTAAGGTTCAGGATGTGTCCCTACACGATCTGACCCTGTCTAACCAGTGCATCTCCAGCACAGTTTGACTTATAAGGCTATGTCTATACAGCGAAGTTAAAAAACCGCAGTCGGTTTTTCGATTTGCCTATTCAAGGTGAAGTCGAAGTCCTTCATGGGATGGTGCAGGTTAGAGACACCTAGCTATAGGCTATTCATTAATCCACAAAACGATATGATCTTCCAGCATTCCAAAGTTGTATGATAAAACAGAAATTTGAGTCCCTCACATGGGCTCCTAAACGTATCCTAATTAAATATAAGAAGCGTTCAACCTTAAATAGGTCCAGCAATCAACTACAGATGGAAGTTAACTCTATAAATGCTATTGCAACTAGTATTGCAACTAGCATTAATCAGTCTAAAGCAAGGATGTTAATATACATAAGATCCGTTTAAGTCTAGAGGAAATCTTGTATCCAAAATACCTTCTTGTTAGGCTATGTTCACACGGCTTAACTGCGTGTGGACGGGAGCGGTTGCGGGGGGGCCGGCACTTCGCCAGCCCATTGAATTGCATTACCAGCGGCGCGTATACGCCGCTGGTAATTCACATGTCACTTATCTCCCTGCCCAGCGGATTCGCCGAGAAGGGAGAGGAGACGTAATCCATAGTTCTCTATGAGAACTGTGGATTACCGTAATGAATGGGCCGTTTTCAGCCCGTAATTTGCACACTCTGGCGTGTAATTACGGACCGAAATACGGCCCATTTTAAGCCCTGTGAACATGGCCTTAATGAGACATTTTCTCCAGTCTCCTGCCCTGGATGGTGTGTTACCCTTTTTCGGACCATAACTCTAAAACCTGCGGTGTCAGTCTGGTGTATATCTTGAAAATGATGGGATGCTCCAGATCCTTCAATATCATAGAGAAGTTCCTGAATTTTCTGATGCAGTGGTCTCATCCTATATGTTCTAAATTATGTTGTAAACCACATATTTGGTCTGGCAATGCATAAAGCTACCAATTTGTGGTCACAGATGGAAAGTTAACAAACTTGTTCGTATATTAGCATGTTCCGCATTTGTAAATCCCGATTATTTTTAGCTCGTTTTTATCAGCCGATATTATCTTTGTATGCTCAGAAAACTGGCTGTGGGAAACAATGTTGCCTATAGTACATGATCTCTTGGCAACAAATTTACACCCTAAATATAAGCTCTGTTTCAGGATTGTTCTTTCACAGTAAGCACAAGTATTAACAAAAACAGACCCGTTTTGAAGGTCTATTGCCAGAGGCGTAGCTACAGAGGTCGCAGCAGGTCCCCCTCACCACACTCCTCTAGCTGTTGTACGTATGGCTAGGTAACAGAGACCCAGCCATACGTACTCTCACTGTAGCAGCAGCATCAGCGCTGATATTCATAGGCAGCCAGCAATTCTGATGAGCTGCTGAGGCTCCGCAGGTTGAATGACTGCATGACTGGCTGCTTGTGAGAGGACGGGAGCCCGGTCACATGGGGGGGAGGAGGAGGGTAAGGGCCCCGGAGGAACAGGAAATAGAGCAGCAGCAGGAGATCTCATGGCGACAGCAACATGTCGGGCTGTTTGTTTTCATGTGGTGTGTAAAGTAAGAGTATGCAAATCTACAGTGTGTGTGTTTACTGTGTGTATAGATGTATATGTGTTTATGCTGTGTATAGATGTATACTGGGTATGTGTACTGTGTATATATGTGTGTGTATACTGTATGGATGTATATACTGTGTGTATAGATGTATGTGTGTGAGTATATACTGTGTGTATACTGTGTATGGATGTGTTTGTGTATACTGTGTATGGATGTATGTGTGTGTATACTGGGTGTGAGTATATACTGTGTGTGTGTGTATGGATGTATGTGTGTGTATACTGGGTGTGAGTATATACTGTGTGTGTGTATACTGGGTGTGAGTATATACTGTGTATGGATGTATGTATACTGGGTGTGAGAATATACTGTGTATGGATGTATGTGTATGTATACTGGGTGTGAGAATATACTGTGTATGGATGTATGTGTGTGTATACTGGGTGTGAGTATATACTGTGTGTATGGATGTGTATACTGGGTGTGAGTATATACTGTGTATGGATGTATGTGTGTGTATACTGGGTGTGAGTATATACTGTGTATGGATGTATGTGTGTGTATACTGGGTGTGAGTATATACTGTGTATGGATGTATGTGTGTGTATACTGGGTGTGAGTATATACTGTGTATGGATGTATGTGTGTGTATACTGGGTGTGAGTGTATACTGTGTATGGATGTATGTGTGTGTATACTGGGTGTGAGTATATATGGTGTATGGATGTATGTGTGTATACTGGGTGTGAGTATACACGGTGTATACTCGGTGTGAGTATACACGGTGTATACTGGGTGTGAGTATACACGGTGTATACTGGGTGTGAGTATGCACTGTGTATACTGGGTGTGAGTATATACTGGGTGTATACTGGGTGTGAGTATATACTGGGTGTATACTGTGTATGGATGTATATGTGTATATATATTCTATGTATACTTTGTGTGTATTTATACTGTGTATGGGTGTGTGTATGTATACTGTGCATGGGTGTGTATATAATGTGTATATTTATATGTATACTCTAATGTGGCTATATACTGTATATAGGTGTGTATATATACTGTGTATACTTTGTGTATAGGTGTGTCTTTATAATGTGTATATTTACTGTCTGAATGTATATCCTGTGTATATACTGTATGTATAAGTACATAGTGTTTGTATTTTGTGTATATATATCGTATATCTATGTGTAACTATACTGTATGTGCGTGTAGTGTGTATACACTGTGTTTGTATATAGTATGTGTAGTGCCTGTGGGTGTATACATATAGCATGTGTGTGTATATAATGTTTGTATGGACATTGTGTTTGCATAACGAGTGTATATAGTGTGTATACATAGGGTGGACCTAGGCTATATTAAAAACATTGTTACACTGCAGATTAATAATAGGTAGATAGATATAAAATATGTGATAGGTATAAAGATGGAGAAATACGTAGGAGATAGATAAGACATAGGTAGATATGAGATACAGATAGATGAAATTAATAGGTTGAAATAGATATGATATATATACGATACATAGGTAGATTAATATGAGAGATAGGTATAAGGTATATAGATGGGTATGAAATAGATTGATATACACTCACCGGCCACTTTATTAGGTACACCATGCTAGTAACGGGTTGGACCCCCTTTTGCCTTCAGAACTGCCTCAATTCTTCGTGGCATAGATTCCACAAGGTGTTGCAACGATGCTCAATTGGTACCAAGGGGCCCAAAGAGTGCCAAGAAAATATTCCCCACACCATGACACTACCACCACCAGCCTGAAACCGTTGATACAAGGCAGGATGGATCCATGCTTTCAAGTTGTTGACGCCAAAGACTGACCCTACCATCCGAATGTCGCAGCAGAAATCGAGACTCATCAGACCATGCACCGATTTTCCAATCTTCTACTGTCCAATTTCGATGAGCATGGGCAATTAGGATCCTCAGATTCCTGTTCTTAGCTGAAAGGAGTGGCACCCAGTGTGGTCTTCTGCTGCTGTAGCCCATCTGCCTCAAAGTTCGCCGTACTGTGCGTTCAGAGATGTCTTCTGCCTACCTTGGTTGTAAGGGTGGCTATTTGAGTCACTGTTGCCTTTCTATCAGCTCGAACCAGTCTGCCCATTCTCCTTTGACCTCTGGCATCAACAAGGCATTTTCGCCAACAGGACTGTCGCTCACTGGATGTTTTTTCTTTTTCGGACCATTCTCTGTAAACCCTAGAGATGGTTGTGCGTGAAAATCCCAGGAGATCAGCAGTTTCTGAAATACTCAGACCAGCCCTTCTGGCACCAACAACCATGCCACGTTCAAAGGCACTCAAATCACCTTTCTTCCCCATACTGAGGCTCGGTTTGAACTGCAGGAGATTGTCTTGACCATGTCTACATGCCTAAATGCACTGAGTTGCCGCCATGTGATTGGCTGATTAGAAATTAAGTGTTAACGAGCAGTTGGACAGGTGTACCTAATAAAGTGGCCGGTGAGTGTATATATGATAGACAGGTGAATGTTAGATATGAGAGAGGTGTATGAGATAGAGAGGTTAATATATAAATATATTTGAAATAGATTGATATTAGAGACATATATAAGATAGAAAGGTATGATAGATGACAGATGAAAGAGAGAAATACATAGTAGATAGATAAGAGATACATAGGTAGATATACAGTATATGAAATAGATATGAGATAGATGAAGTTAATAGATTGAGATAGATATGAGCTGGATGTACGATACATAGGAATTTAGATATAAGATAGATGTGAGATATGTCTGTGCTGTTGACTGGCTGTCTCTGGGCAGTGGGCTAGGGTGGGCCAAGGCTGCACCTTCTTCCTGTGCTGGTACCTGGTCCTCGCGCAGTTGGGTGACACCGGGACACTATTGGTGTCCCTGGAGGCGACTTCCATGGTTATGTGATTACACTACTAGTGGAAAGTTATCCCTGTGTCCATCTCCCAGGAGGAGGTAAGGGGAACACGCTATTTGCTTACATTACATTTTATTTGGATGAGGAGGCACATCATTTTTGTTTTTAATGCTTTTCTTTCCTATGTGCTTTGCCTCCTGCAGAATTTTCTGTCCCACTTTTTACAGTTACAAAAACTTCTGCAGGATGTATGGCTTACTCCACTGAAGGGCCAGCAGAAGGGAGTAATAGATCACTAGAATGGCAATATACTGCAGTGCACAAGTGCTATGGTATATTGTTCCAGTGATCATTTCTAAAAGTACCAAATAGAGATTGGAGGGTGAGGGGGAAATTATATCACACGATATACTAGAAAAACCCGAACAGGTCCAGGTGCCACCTCCTAAACATGCCCGAAACCTCTCCGTTCTGAGGAGGTGTCCAAACTGACTTCTTGCCCATGAGCCCTTAGCTACGCCCCTGTCTATAGCCTAGGTCATCTTTAACTCTGGCAGTGAAGAGAGTATTTAATGTAAAAGTAAGTGGCACTAAATAAAAAACAAACAGCTGGAGTAGTTTTTCAAGTCACATGAATTCATAAAAACAGCATGCTAGAAAGGTATGGTCTCTTAACCCCTTCCCGACATTGGACGTATGCATACGCCCTAGCGGGAAGTGACTTCCCATAAATGTGTCATATTAATTAACCCGTACGGTGAACACTGTTAAAAAAAAAATTAAAAAAAAAAAAACAATCAAAGAATTGCAATTTTTGTTCATCCCGCTGCACATAAAATGGAATAAAAAGCGATCAAAAACTCATATAAACACCAAATTTGTACCAATTAAAACGTCAGTTCATCCCAAAAAAAAAAGTCCTTACACCTCTCTTTATACGGAAAAATAAAAAAGTTATGGCTCTCAGAAGACAGCGATGCATAAAAATTGTTTTACACAATAAACACTTTTTTTTAAAAAAGTGCTACAACACAAAAAAAAACTAAATAAATTGGGTATCGCCGTAATCGTATCGACCCACAGAGTAACACAGCTAACTTGTCATGGATACTGCACAGTGAGTGCTAATAAAAAATAAAAAAGGATTGCAGTATTTTCGTCATCCTGCCTTCCAAAAAACGAATTTAAAACTGATCAAAAAGTTTTGTCCCCCAAAAAATGATACCAATAAAAACGTCAACTCATCCCGCAAAAAACAAGCCCCTACACTGCTCTGTACACAGAAAAATAAAAAAAATTATGGCTATCAGACTGCGACGATGCAAAAACGTGTTTTTATTGTGTAAAAGCAGTAAGACATGAAAAAAAATATACAACTTTGGTATCACTGTAAGGCCTCGTTCACACGGCTTATTTTGCCGCGGATTGGCGCCGTACTTCGCGCCGGATTTGCGCTGCAGTACGGCGCCAAACCGTCGGAGTCATTACGGTAATACACAGCTCTCATAGAGAACAGTGGATTCCGTCGCTCCTTCCCGCTCGGCGAATCCGTCGGGCGGGGAGAAAGTGACATGCACATTATTTACGGTGCGTACGCGCCGTAGATAATGCATTGTCTATGGGGCCGGGTAGCGGCGCCCCCTCCGCGCTCCGGCCCCGCCCCTGTCCCTCCCCTTATTAACGACTGATTTGTGAGCGCACAAATCCGTCGGGAATAAGCCGTGTGAACACGGCCTAATCGTATCGACCTGCCGAGTAAAGCTGGAATGTCATTTATACCGCACGGTGACCGCTGTAAAAAATAAACATAAAAAACACTACCAGGACTGTTGTATTTTGTTCAAAATACCTCACAAAAACCTTAATAAAAAGTGATCAAAGCGTCATATGCCCCCCATAATGATACTAATAAAAACGTCAACTCATCCCACAAAAAAACAAGCCCATAGTCAGATCCGTATAAAGAAAAATACAAAAACTATGGTTGTCAGAATAGGACAACATAAAAACTCAATTTTTTATAGACCTATTTCTATTGTGTAAAAGTAATAAAACAAAAAAAAAACTATATAAAATTTATCATTGTAATTGTACCGACCACATAGTAAAGTTATCCTGTTTTTTATCCCGTACGGCGAACATTGTAAGAATGAAGCCCAAAAAAACAAGGGCGGAACTGCGTTTCCACCCCCCCCCCCCTTTTCATAGCCCAATACTGAAAAAAAAACTATGGAACACCTGTGCGCCCAAAATGCACAGTATGAAAAAACTTTGAGATTCTTAGTTCACATGTTTTTGATCAAAAAATGCTTAAGCCACCCACGAACTTACGTGATCTCAGGTCCTACTCTATCTTTACCTCCCAATAGGGCCAAATCCAGGCCTCTCACTGGGTCAACCGACCTCCATAATAAAATAAAAGAAAATAAAAAAAACACCAACCTTGCAAGCTGCGCTCATATAACAGCCTGTGAAAATGGGTGGGGTGCAGGAAACCAAAATGGAGGCATCTCTTCCTCCCTATATAGATTAAAAGCAATATATGCCTCCGGTTGATGGGATGCCCGCTTTGATGAGATCACGGGTTTTGGACAGGTTTATGGCTAGGTTTGCCCCTGCACATATTTCGCAGGAGAGAATCATGGAGCTAGAAAGCACTTTTTCTATAGATGAGCTTCATCGAGCCATAACTAGCCTCGCCTCAGGAAAAAGTCCAGGCCCTGACGGCTTTACAGCGAAGTTCTATAAAATTTTAAAGGATGACCTCACATCTCCCTTGCTGGACTCAAGTAATTCGGTCTCACAATCTCAACCATTCCCCCCTTCCTTTCTGCAAGCATAGATAACAGTCATACCCAAGCCAGATAAGGATCCTTTACTCTGCTCCAGTTACAGGCCCATCTCGTTACTTAACACAGACACAAAGCTTTACGCCAAACTATTAGCAATTAGACTTTCTGAAGTCATATCAGACATCATTCATCAAGATCAGGTGGGCTTTGTCCCAGCTAGAGAGGCTAGAGATAATACGCTAAAGACGTTCTCCATCATCAACCATGCCCAACAGGCACGGATCCCTTTGATGCTTTTATCACTGGATGCGGAGAAAGCATTCGACAGGGTTGACTGGCAGTTTTTGAAGTCGTCCCTGTCGAATGTGGGAATTGGGCCATTGATGCTGCAGAGGATCTTTTCCTTGTACCAATCTCCATCGGCACAGATTAGGGTTAATGGCTCTCTTTCGGATTCCTTCCAAATTGGTAACGGTACTAGGCAGGGATGCCCATTGTCTCCCCTCCTGTATGTAATTTCAATGGAATATCTCATGCAGGCCATTCGGGCTTCGGAGGAGATCAGAGGGTTACCAGTTGGGGATGGCCAATATAAATGTGCTGCCTTTGCAGACGACCTTCTGCTATATTTGACCCATCCCTTGCCCTAATGACAGTGCTTGACGAGTTTGGGTTTATTAGTAATTTCATGGTTAACTGGACAAAGCGCATTGCTCTGAACGTAACCTTAGATCCGGAGGAAGTCACTAGATAGAAAGCTAGCTTCCCCTTTAAGTGGGCAACGGAGTCGTTTACTTACTTAGGTACAGAGGGACCAGGCATTTGATCTAAATTTTCACGCCCTTGCACGAGCTGTAAAGGGTGACCTTGCTAAGTGGGACAGGAAAGATTTTTCGTGGGTGGGAAGGGTCAATATTGTAAAAATGAATGTTCTCCCTCGCTTGTTATATTTATTTCAAACTATTCCGATAAGGCTCCCTAAATTTCCCTTTTTTTCAAGAAATTAATAAAAACATTAGGGAATTCATATGGGCCCGCAAACACCCGAGAATTGCTAAAGACATACTAATTCGGCCAAAAGACCAGGGAGGTTTGGCCTTGCCAGATTTGAAAACCTATTATGTGGCTGCTCTTGCCCCGAGGGTGGTGGATTGGTTTCACTATATGGAGTCAAAGAGTTGGATACGGATGGAGGAAGCTATGGGGGGTCTCCCTCTCTCGTCTATACCGTGGCTTGGTTCGTGTGGCCCTAATAGCAAAATTGCCCGATTGCCGCTTATAGCGCGCATTACCTAAGAGGCGTTTAAATTGCATGGTAGGCAACATAATTTGTTTACTCCAAACGGACCTCTTACCCCAATAAAGGGTAACCGGTTTGACAATCTTATCCCGTTTTGCTCTCTCATGTAGTGGTTTAGACATTCCGAGATATATCAGTTTTCCCTTTTTTAAAACCCTTGAGGAAGTATCCCCTTTCCAAATAGAACGCCCAACCCCTGGTTAAAATATAGCACCTACGCATTACTTTGACTCCAAAAAGACCAAGAGGGATCTGACTAGCCGCTGACGACTTTTGAGTCCCTATGCGTGCTTAACGGGGCCCGAAGCACCTTTTTTTCCTTAATATAAAACTTGATGATTGCAAAAATGTGTCTACAAAACCGCGTCCAAGCGTTGGGAGGGAGAGCTAGGGCGAAATTTCCCAGTTTGGGGGTGGCGTAAGGGTTTTATCTTAGTCAAAAGCTTGGACTCTTGTGGACAGGAGCTCAAATAAGGTACTCCTAAATGGTATAAAAGTTTTCCCCGCTTTTACACTTGTTTCCAGCCCGTTCCCCCCTTTGTTTTAGGTGTGGAAAGGCTCCGGAGACATGTCTCATTTTGGTGAGATTGTGAGGAATTACGCCCCTTCTTGATGAAGGTCATTAAGGTGATTAGATTAGTTACGGGGATCCAACTCCAAAATGATCCGTCGGCTCTCCTGTTATACATGCTTCCTATGAGTATACGTACCCTTAAGGGAAATCTGATAATTTTTCTCCTGACTGCAGCGAAGGCACTGATCCAAGAAAATGGAGGTCTACTCTAGCTCCCTCAGTGGCAGACTGGTTTAAGGAGGTTCTGCATTTGCAGCGTATGGAGGAGAGCCGACGGAACATTCTTTTACCCCTGAGCGATTTTATATAACATGGGGAGATTGGATAGCATTTACCTCATCGCCGGTTTTTAACAACTTTAATTGAGCATAGGTGACTGGATCTCTGGATCGCTCTCTCATATTGGTTCGGCTGAATATCTAGGGGGGGGGGGGCCATCGGGCTGCCGAATGTTTATTGGTTTCACACTTGTTTTCGGTTTAGATTTTTGTAGCACTCTGATTTGCAATAAGGTACTTTTTTTTTCGTGCAATCTCTATATAAGTAGTTTTTTAGCTTTACTGCATGAAACATAGCTAAGGGTTTATTAATTGATCTACATTCTGAAAACGTTCATTACTGTCATCCAGGCTTGTACTCTTTTCCTCGTCACGAGGAAGACATTGCAGTTTATTCTGATAGCTTTGCAATCTTATTGTCTGAAAGCAGATGTTTCTCTGATTTTGAAATTATTGTACTGTACTCTTCTTGTGATTCGAAATAAATTGTTCTTGAATATGAAAAAAAAAAAGCAATAAAAAGCCAAATACAACGTATTGTAGCACAAAAAAACATTCTGAAAAACACAATGTGAACTGGGTACCCGGGCAGGGTTCCCGGCATATAAATTAATTATATATAAATAAAATTATATATATAAAATAAAAATATATATCTCCATTACCAGTGGCACACCACTGCAAAAAAGGGCAATAAAGTACATGGAAATCCCTAAAGAAGCATTTATGCTATCAAACATGAAAAAACTTTGAAATTCTTAGTTCACATATTTTTGGTCAAAAAATGCTTAAGCCACCCACGAACTTACAACGTGATCTCAGGTCGGGTGGACCTACGAAAACCTACCTCTCAATAGAGCCAAATCCAGGCCTCTCATTGGGTCAACCGACCTCCATTATCCGGAGAGAAATAAATAAAAAAAAACACCAACCTTGCAAGCTGCACTCATATAACAGCCTGTGAAAATGGGTAGGGTGCAGGAAACCAAAATGGAGGCATCTTTCCTTCCCTATATTTGATTAAAAGCAATATAATGCCAAATACAAAAGTATAGTGCTGCACAAAAAAAAAAATTTCTGAAAAAACACAATGTGAACCTGGGTGCCACTGGCAGGGTTGCGGCATATATATATATATACACACGCACACCATTGCCAGTGGCATACCACTGCAAAATGCACAGTACGCCCCTAGATGAGATCCGTGAGGGGTGTTGAATCCAAAATGGGGCGACTTCTGGAAGGTTTCACCTTTTCTGGAACTTTGGGGGCTTTGCAAAAGCGACATGGCCCCACCAAAATCTGCGTTCCAAAAGCCAAATAGCGCTCCCTCCCTTGTACACCTGCCATGCGACCAAACAGCAGTTTACACCCACATTTAGGGTATTGGCGAACTTGGAAGAAATTGCGTGACAAAATTTTGGGTGCTTTTTTTTTCCAGGAATTCCCCTTTTAAAAATGAAACATTTTCAGCTAAAATTTCAGTTTGTTGGAAAAAAATAACATTTTTAATTTTCACAGCCTAACACTAAAAAAAAATTGTGAATCACCTGTGGGGTCTATATACTCACTGCACCTCTGGATATAATCCTTGAGGGGTGTAGTTTCCAATATGGGGTCTTTTTTAGGGGTGTTTATTAAATTTTAACACCTTAGGGCGTCTGCAAACCTGAAATAGCGCCTAAATAAAATGTAATGAAATGAGACCCAACCTAGGTGCTCCTCCTATTGGGGTTTGGGGGTTGAGCCAAATCGCCACACCCCACATGTGGAATATCTCTAAAAAATGGCACATTTGGGGGAATCAATTTAAGTTGTTTTTCCCCGATACATCTACCGTTTCTTGTGAATAATTGATAAAATTTTAAAACCTGCAAAAAAATTAAATTTTTTAAAAATTTACCTCCATTTTTGTTTTAATTTCCCCCGTGAAAAAACCAAATGGGTTAATAAACTTCCTAAATCTTTTTGAATACTTTAAGGGGTTATTTCTTATATAAGTCTTTAGGGGGGTTATCAACAACAGGCCAAATCAAAAACACGTTAGAAGGGACTTTCCCTAAAAAAAAGTTATTGAAATTTCTTGAAATTACACTAAATTTCTAAGCCCCCAAAAGAGGTAAATAGAAAAGACTTTTAAAAAAAAAGATGCCCCCCCCTACGAACAATGGTTGAGCTAGTTATAAGCTATTTTAGGGGGAATAACGTCTGTCTTACAAACAAAAATTTTTGAATTTTGAAAAGGGTAAATTTTTAAAATTTGTTCCAATTTTTTATTTTTTTCAAAAATAAACGGGATTTTTTGGCCAAAATTTTTTATTATTTTAAACCCCCTTTAAAGGGACCCACCTTTTGGCCCCCACAAGCCCTATTTTTTTAAATCTGCATGTTCCTTTAGGGAAATAATTTTTCCCTTTTACCTACCCATGTATTCAGAATTGTTTTCCCTCGTGACACATTGTGATTTTAAATTTGTAAGAAAATTTTAGCCATACAATCCTTGTTTGTTTGAGAAAAATATCAAAAATTTCATGCAAATTGTAAAAAATTTGTCATTTTTAAAGTTCCAAAATTTCTGCATCAGACAGATAATTTTCACCCTAAATAGTTTATAAAATATATCTCCTAGTCCACTATAGATTGGCATCATTTTTTAAAATTTTTTTTTTTTTTTTCACATTAAGGGCCAGAAAAATTTGTAGTAATTTCTCCCCCTTTTCAAGAAATTTTCAATGTCAATTTTTTAGGGGCCCCCCAGTTCGACATGACTTTGGATACCTGTTAGATCCCCCTAAATGCTCCACTAAAAAAACTAACCCCCTTAAAGTATTCAAAAAGTGTTTTAGGAATTTTGGGTAACCCTTTTGGGATTTTCACAGAAATTTGAGCAAAGTGGAGGTGAAATTTCCCAAAATTTTACTTTTTTGCAAATTTTTCCATTTTTCACTGGAATAAAGGGAAAAAGTGACAGGAAAGTGCAATGTAATATCAATTCCCCCAGGGTTGCCCCCTTTTTTTGAGATATCCCATTTGTGGGCCCCTGTGATTATTTGGGTCAACATAACCCCCGAAAAGGGGGACACCACTGACCCCGGGTCTCATTTTTTAATACGATTTTTATTTAGGGCCCCTTTCGGTTTAGGACACCGAAAAGGGGGGTAAAACTTTAAATTTAAACCCCTAAAAAAAGGGCCCCTTTTGGGGAAAATACATCCCCTTTAAAAATAATCCGGAGTGCAGTGGTATATAGAACCCACGGTATTTACAATTTTTTTCTCTTGGCTTGAAAAAAAAAAAACATTTTTTTTCCAAAATCGCTTTCAGTCAAAAATTTTATATTTACAAGGGAAACCGGAAAAAAAAAAAAACCCCAAATTTTTTTGTTAACATTTCTTCCAAGTTCACAAACCCTACATTGGTGTAAACTGCTTTTGGGCGCAGTAGGGCTACGGGAGGGAGCGCTTTTTTGGGGCTTTAGAACCAGATTTTGGTGGGGCCATTTTTGATTTGCAAACCCCCAAAGTAGCAGAACGTAAAAACCTTTTCAAAAGTCACCCCTTTTTGGTTTCAACCCCCCCCGGGGACCATCAGGAGGTACTTGCATTTTGATGCACGGGTTTTCCACTTTTTTTACATTGGGCCATAAAAATGGGGGGGGGAAATGCATTTCCCGGTCATTTTTTTTGGGTTCAATTTTACAGCATTCGCCTTGCAGTTAAATGTCAGGAAAACTTTAATATGGAGTGGGTACATTACAAAAAATTAAATTTTTGTAGTTTTTTTTTTTTAAAACCTTTTACAAAATAGAAATGCCAAAAAAAATTTGGGGTTTTTAATTTTGTCCTACTCGACACCATAATTTTTTATTTTCTTTGCGAGCGATTATGGGCTTGTTTTTTGGGGGAGATTTTATGTTTTTAAATTGGTACCATTAGGGGGGGAATGACTTACATTTAAAAAAAAATACGCTTTCCTTGGTAGTGTTTTTTTTTTTTTATTTTTTTTAGCGTCCTCTGCGTTATATAACATCAAACCTTTTCCACAGGACAATACTTTACACGTACCCCAATTTCATGTTTTGTTTGTTTTACTGTTTTTATACAAAAAAACCTTTTTTTATTAAACCAGGAAAACACGTTTTTGCATCGCCTAGTTGGAAGCCATAACTTTTTAAATTTTTTTCTGTTTTTGGGCTGTGT
The DNA here is from genome assembly GCA_025379985.1 of Phyllomedusa bahiana. NCBI lineage: Eukaryota > Metazoa > Chordata > Amphibia > Anura > Hylidae > Phyllomedusa > Phyllomedusa bahiana. The sequence goes on from JAODAL010004712.1 coordinate 52,117, forward strand.
AGGGTTTTTTTTTTGCAGGATGAGTTGACTTTTTTTATTAGTATCATTTTTGGGGGGGCAAGGGTTTTTGATTCTTTTTAAAACCATTTTTTGGAAAACCCGGGGTTTAAAAGATACGAAATCCAGTATGTTTTTTATTTTTAACAGCCCACCGTGCGTAAACCAATAAATTACTTTACTCTTTGGGGCTACATTACGGGGAAATCCTGTTTATATGTTTTTTTTTTGTTAACACTTTAAAAAAAAAAAAAATGTATTTTTTGTGTCTAAAACAAAATTTTAGCACGCGCTTCTGAAGCCCTACATTTTTTTTAATTTTCCGTATACAAGTTTTTGTAAGGGGCTTTTTTGCAGGGGAAACTGACGTTTTAAATGTTAAAAATTTGCCCCTTTAGGGTTTTTTTTATAATTTTTATTCCATTTTATGTGGGGGGCCCGGGGTAACAAAAATCTTAATGTGATTTTTTTGAGGGTTTTTTTTTCGGGGTTCAATACGGGGTTTTACACACAATTTATAGGCAGGTCGTTTTCCACGCGGCGATACCAAAAAATGGGGACTTTATTTATTTTGTTTTTTTTTGGGGGGTTGGTTTGTAAAGCGAAAAGGCGGGTTTCTTTTTTATTTATTTTCGGTTTGTGTTTTACTTTTTTCACTTTTTTTTTACTTTTTTACATTTTTTTTTTTTACTTTTCCCCACAGGGGGTTTGAATAGAATCTTCAACCCTCATTTAATAGAAACACTACACAGCTTTGGGGGTTTTTGGTTCCAAGGTAACTGTCAACCTGCCGGGCCATGCCCCAGGGGGCGGCCCGGGATCGACGCCCCAGACAACCCCCAAGCTTTTTTTCCTTTCGGCTTCTTCAGAAGGCAGGGGGCTGCACATCGCCGATCCGTGCAGCTCCTGCAGCCAACAGAGACGCAGGAAGAGATTGCTCCTCCTCCGTCTCTCTTAATTATTGCGACCTATCGGTCACGATTATTAAGGGGTTAACCGCGCCTCCCCCCTCGGGATGATCTCGGGTTGGTCCCGACGCTGTGGAATTTTAGCTGTAATATACAGCTGACATACCGCGCCAGAGTTTGCGCGATCCTCGGGACGTATGCATACGTCAACCCCCCCAAACGACCGGGACGTATGCATACGTCCAAGGTCATTAAGGGGTTAAAGCACAATGTGTCACGAGAAAACAATCTCTGAATCACATGGATAGGTAAGTGTCAAAAAGTTATTCTCACTACAGTGACACATGCCAGATTTCAAAATTGGCCTCTGTCAGAGAAGCCAAAGCTGGCTCCGGCGGTAAGGGGTTAAAAACAAAGATGGTTTGACGTTAACCAATTTGTTAAACTGTCTAAACACTATGGAACAATTTCCAATAGAATTTACTCAATGTAAAATTGCAAATAATTTTAATGTCCCACCATCTCCTGTATATATTATCATCAAGAGATTTAGAGAATCTGGAGAAGTCCACGTGAACAAGAGACAAGACTGACGTCAATATCAGATGCTTGTGATCTGTGGGCCCCTAGGTGGCAATGCATTAAAACCGATATGATTCTGTACTACAAATCATTGCATAAAATATTGAATACATCCTGAAATTGTCTGTGAACCCAGTTCACCGTGCAAGCCACAAATGCAAAGTAAAGATCTGTAATTCAAATAAGTCATATCTCAGCACAGTCCCAAAATCGTGTCGTCTTCTGTGGGCCAAAGCTCATTTAATGTAGACTGAGGCAAAATGAAAAACTATTCTGTTCTGTTCTGTCCTGCAAATTCGGTAGGAGAGGGACCATTCAGCTTGCTATCAGAGCACAGTTCTAAAGCCTGCATTTCTAATGTTATGATTTTGCATTAGTGCAGATGACATGGGAACAGGCCCGAACTGGGAGTCTGCTGTACTAAGGAGATTGGCCACATTACTGTGTGACACCTTTTTGTTCCACCTATTAACTAGTACAATTTAGTACTGTATGTACTGCAGTATGTGGCCAACAACCTCCTCCATGGATCCATACTCAATCCCTTGTCCTTCCATGATATCTGGCTGATGTTATGCAGCATCCTGACAATGTCAGTATGGGGGCACCCAAGATTCTATAGGCCAGTTATACTACACTGCATAACACTGAAGAGGAAGACCTGTGTGTAGTAACAGGAGGAAGGATTGGTGTTTCTAAGGATGGGATCAGTGAGGAGGGGAGGCCGCAGCAGAATTTATGTGAAATAGCAGCAGTCTATATGTGAGAGAGGAGGACCAGAGCAGCAACCTATTGGCGAGGGGCTATCATCAGACTCTTTGTGATGGAGAAAACTCAGCAACTATCTCTTGTGAAAGAGAAGAACCAGAACACTAGTCTGTATGTGATAGAAATGGGCCACAAACAGCAGTTAATTTGTGAGAAGGCAGGACAAGAGCATAAGTCTATAAGTAGAGAGCTTTTTTGCCCCCACAGCCAGGGGGTGGGGGTTGAAGGAGAAGCAAGCCACGCCACCAATATATCAGTGTAGTGAAGAGCAGCTCCTGCTACACTCAGCACCCATACGGAAGCAAAGTACAGGAATGTATAGGGTAATGTGGGCAAGAGGGTAAAAGGAAGCAATCTCATCCAAACTCACTTTATTGTGCTCTGTACTAGGCAGTATAGAGAAGAGTAGCTAAACCATACTTAGCTCAGCGTTTGGCTCAGCTCCTTCTGCTTCACCAACCTGTGGCTGGCCACTCCTGCTGCATTGAGCACCCATATTGAAACACTGCACAGGAATAGCTGAGCGCACATGCCTGGTTTCTGTGCACAGATGTGCATATGGGTTTAAAAACCATAGCTTTGCTGTGGACTGGTCTCTCTTGACTATCGATGAGCGATTTGAAAAAAGTTGAAATCACGCCATATTCACGTTTATCGAGGTCTCAATTCGTTTTGATCATTTCCCTTAAAATCGTATCAACAATTGTGATCGCGGATTCAGATCGCGCCATTTTCGCAGCTTCCTGTACTTTTGACAGCCAGCCAACCAGCGCAGAGCACAGAGGGGGTTCAAGAACATCACCAGTGGGGAGGGGGTTGGTAGGGATCTTATTGGCTGCTAAAATCGCATGACCCTGTTTTATCTATGTCACTTTACTTCCTGCTGGACGCCATTAGCTTCCAGACTGTGAAATGAACGCATCTCTCTCTCTACACCGCTTTTTTAAAAGCAGACAGACACCAATTGCCAGTGTTTTCATAAAGGAAAGATGCTACATAGATTAGTTAGGTTAGGGTACAGCAAGATTAGGCAATTCTAGTCAGTATCAGTCAGAGATTTGGATAGAGCTGCATTTCCCTAAACTTCCTCGGTTCAGTTTCTGAGAGGGGGCGCTTGGTTCGGGGAGCAGCTTCTGCATCAGACACAACTACGTTAATCTCTCATATCAAGTCACTGTGAGATAGCAGCATATTTGATTTCTGCATTGCCCTAAACTTCTCCTGGCAGCAATTTCTGAGGAGGGGGGCCGCTTGGTTGTGGGGGGGGGGGGTGGGGGACTTCTGAATCAGACACAGCTACGTTAATCTCTCATAAGAATTCACTGTTCTATAGAGTTTTATTCCTGAAAATGTAATTCCTTGGCCACAACGTCTGTGCTGCAGTGGACAGCCAGTGTACAGGACACATAGGAAATCAACCCTGATAGCTTTGATACACAGCTTTTTGGCAGAAAACTTCATTACGTTCCCTTTATTTGCATGCAGCAGGTTTTTTTTGGGGGGGGGGGGACAGCCGGTGTAAAAGACCCCATTTTTCCATATGACCCAATTTCCAAGATATTCCAGAGAAAAATATCCTGTTTATAATCCTTAAAGGGGTTGTCTCACTACATTGATTCATGTTACCTCAGTCCTGTTTTCTTAGTTTCATTTTGAATTCAAGGGCGTGTTTACTGGCTTCTACTAGGCTGAAGTAGAAGCCAGGTCTGTAGCTATAGCAACCAGTACTGGCAGCCTATCAGGATAGATCAAACAGTTCTGTAGCTATAGCGACCTGAGGAGCTGATGCGGCCCATACAAGAGGGGATATCTATGAATAGGTAGGACACTGTTAATGGACATATATTGCACAGTGACTTGTTTTTGCAAGATCTTTAACATAAAAAGCAATCCGTTTCCGGTTCCGGCACGCGCATGAGCGGTCGCATGGAGTGAGTGCTCCCGCTCCATCCCGCTGATTTCGGCGCTCCCCACGGCTTTTCGGCAGCAGTAAACGGCTCTTGCAGGAGCCGGGTGAAAGCTCCGTTACCAGACCGGTGCGGAGGATTTGTGCATTGGCGGGTAGCCTGTGTGCAGAAGCGGAGTATCCCAGCAGCGAGCGCCGCTGTAATCAAGATGGCGCCCGACGCGTCCTTTCACAGCCGCAGACATCGCAGCCTTCCAAGGCAGCCGCAGTGTGGCAAGAGGGAGAGGAGGAGGAGGAAATCATCCAGGAGGTCAGCGACACGATCCCACAGCAAGGAGCTGCATCCAATGGGCAAGTAATACCACAGCATGCAGGAGAGAGGCAGCCCCCGGAACAGGAGCAGACTCAGCAGGTGGCCATAAAGGCAGTGCTGGAGGAGGATGGGGCGCAGGAGTCCATATTTGAATTAGACACTGAAGGCTCCAATATGGCAAATGCTCAATTGCTGGCCCCTAGGCAACAGCGTGCCTCACGTGCCCTAAAACATAATGGGGCTAATTTGTACGATCCAAGGGACAGTGACACTTTACACAGGCCAGACCCCAACACTTCTTGCCCCCAGTCACCCAGGGCTGTACAAGATGATGGTGACAGTATCATTACCCCAGGTGAGATGGAGGACTTTGATGAACAGGTACCGGGGCTAGCAATCTCGTGCAAATCCATGGCATAACGTGGCTAAACTTCTGGTGCCAACATCATGGCCTCTTTAGAGTCTATAGTGGCAAAGTCAGTATCCACAGCATCTCGGCAGCTTTTAGGCACTATCAAAGCAGATGTTAATAAAAACAAAGTACAGATAGCAGATTTGGAGGAGAGAACAAATGGAGTGGAGGATGACCTGCTAGAGGTGCGGAGTTCTATGGAGAGACTTTTTAAGAGAACGGAATACCTGGAGAACAAGGTTGAGGATTTAGAAAATAGATCCGCCGAAAAACGTGAGGGTTAAAAGGGCTGAGTGAGGATATCCCGAAAGGGTTTTACTACCTAAAATATGTGCAGAAGAGATTCCTAAAATACTAGGACTTAAGACCCTGATGAAAGTAGAAAGGGCCCACAGGATAGGCCCGCCAAGACCTATGACAAAAAATGGCGGATCACCGCCACCAAGGGCGGTCATAGTGAGATACCTTGATTACGCTGAAAAATCAACCCTATTGGAAACGTATCAAGCTAAGAAAGATTCTCTGTTGTACAAGGGACAGAAGCTGCTTCTTTTTGCCGATTACTCTGTTGAGGTGGCTAGGAAAAGGAAGCTATTCTCTCCAATATGTTCCACTTTAGAGAAAAAGCAGGTCCGTTTCCATCTACAATTCCCGGCGGTGCTGAAGATTCTCCCAGAGCAGGGGCCACCGGTTCTTTGCCACTCAGCGGAGGAGGCTGAGAATGTAATGGAGGAACTGTTCCATGACACGTGTGCCTCAAATCAAATCAGGACTCTGCAAGAAGGGAATCCACCACGAGATCCCCAGACAGTCCACTAGGGGGCACCAGAGGTCTAGAAATGCAGGAGACTATAATTCTTGGTCCAGCTACCGTTCACCAAGGAAGAGATGAAGGCACGGGGTTTTGCTGCAGCAAAACGATGTTTCACTTGTCATGCCTGGCACCTTTGGGCTGGGGAGTTGGGGGCCTGCTAGTTTAAGTAGGGCCAACTAGGAAGTTCACAAAGAAGCAAGCAATTCCGAGTTGTGTATAACTATGTTCAGCTATACCTTCAAGTTTAACCTTTGCAGGGCTGTTTAAATGTCTAAGGGAGCAGGGACGGGCGAGGGGTATCATGGTTCAAAACAGGGGATGTTTTGTAAAAATGTATATCGTTAATAGCGGGTGGGAGATACTGGTCAGAAATGGAAAACGTGAGGTTACAGGATTTCGCCTCACATAAAGATGTGCGAAAAAAGAAAAACCAGCAAGGAAGTGAAGGAAATTCAGAGGAGGAGAGGTGGTTACTAGATGGTTGTGTGGGTTCAGTTGGGAAGGGGGGAGGGATGGTTACTCCGTATCCAATGCTACTATAAACCGGAATTACTGGGATAATGGCTAATACAATGAAAATCGCCACATGGAACGTGAAGGGGTTACGTTCTCCCCAAAAGAGGATGCTGGTTCTGAGGCACTTGAAAAAGCTAAAGATAGACGTGGCGCTACTACAAGAGACACATCTGGAAGAAAAAGATTTCTTTCACTTGAAAAAGTTATGGGTGGGGGAGGTGAAGGGATCAGCAGCAGTGGCAGGAAAGGCAGGGGTAGTGGTATTGATCCACAAAAATTCTCCATGTAAAATTCAGGCGTTAGATTCAGACGGTGATGGTAGGGTTATCACTATGAAGCTGGAATCCCCAGCGGGGACGTTCAATCTGGTTAATGTATATGGTCCAAACTCTCCAGATAAACGATTCTTTTGGGAGTTAGAAAATAAACTAGTTCAAATGGTGAGGAAAGGAATCTTAATGGGAGGGGTTTTTCAATTGTGTTTTTACATAATTTAGAAGATAGGAAAAGAGCTGTTACTTCTTTTCCCCCTCAATCACGGGAAGACTTGTTATCCAGATTGATGAAAATTTGGTTTGGTGACACATGGAGGGCGTTAAAATCCGCAGAGAGGGAGTACACCCATTTCTCGCATGCCCACGAACTCCTGTCCAGGCTAGACTACTTCCTGACAGACTCTGAATTGGTAGGGAGGGTGGAAGCAGTGAATATAGGGGATATGGTAATTTCGGACCACTCACCGGTGATTATCTCTTTGCGGGAAACCTTTCCTAGAGGGACAGATATCATTTGGAAGCTGCCCACTTCTCTCCTGAGTGACGAGTTATTCAGGGACTTGTTGGTTCAGTGGTGGAAGGAATACGAAAAGGACAATGAAGGACATGCAGGGACACCCATGCTGTTTTGGGACACAGGGAAGGCAGTACTAAGGGCAAAATTATGTCAAAATCTGGAGCAAAGAAAGAAAATCGAGGAGGGATCTTGAAGGGGTGACCACGGCTCTGAGGGTAGCTTACACTACCTTTCTCTCGGATTCGTCTGTTGAAAATAAAGAAAAATGGATGAAGTCGAAATAAATTTTTGAACTTCAGCAGAAAAGAGTGGAATCGATCTATCAAGATCAATTTAGGGTGTCACCGTTTAAATTTGGGAATAAGTCGGGGAAGATGCTGGCTAACTTGGCTAAGGGGAGGAGGGGAATAACTAATATCTTGGGCCTCAAATCAAGGACGGAGGCATGGTCAGGGAACCTAAGGAGATCAACAGTATCTTGCGGGAATACTACCACAACCTTTACACACAGTCTGACTTTGACATTAAAAAAGGGGAGGAGTTTTTGCGCCAGATTGATATACCCTCTTTATCAGACCACGACAGGGCATTTCTTAATGCAGAAGTTGAGGAGGAGGAGCTGGTTGCGGTGATTGGGAATCTTCCCTCCAACAAAGCTCCGGGACCCGATGGACTACCAGGAGAGGTATATAAGATCTTACAGGAAGTTTGCTCGGGAGCACTAAGGAGAGTTTTTGGGGAAATCATCAAAAATAAGAGTATGTTGCAGTCTGGGGAAACGGCATACATAAAGGTTTTACATAAGAAAGGGAAGGACCCAACAGCTCCAGAATCTTATCGCCCGATCTCCCTGATCAATCAGGACGTGAAGATCTTCTCAAAAATTCTAGCAAATAGGTTGGCGACGCTGATGCCGAAGCTTATTGGAGAGCACCAGATGGGATTTATACAGGGCAGATCCGGGGTTAAGAACATTAGGACGGTACTGTCGGTATTAGAACATGTAGAGCATACAAGAATACAGACTAAAACTCCAGCCTTGTTAGCTATCGATGCCGAAAAAGCTTTCGACAACGTAAATTGGAAATGGCTAGGGCTAGTGCTGGATAGGGTGGGTATTAGGGGCTTATTCAGAGATTATATAGAGGCCATGTACAAATCCCCACAGGCGAGGGTAAATACCCCAGGCTTTTTGTCATCGCCAATCTGCTTGCAGAAAGGGACTAGGCAGGGATGCCCTCTTTCGCCTTTATTATTTAATTTAGCAATAGAGCCTTTGGCGATCCACTTGATCGGGTCCTCATTGTTCCAGGGGATTAAAGTAGGTAAGCTGGAGAAAAAAGTGATATGCTTTGCAGATGATTTGCTAATATTCTTGAGTGACCCAGTGAGCCAAGTAACCAAGATATTAGGGGCTTTGGAGGAATTTGGTTTTTTTTTCGGGCTTTCAGGTGAATAAGAGTAAGTGCCAGTTATTACAGTTGGGATCCCGAGCAGAAAATCTAACAAGGAAACTAGAGGTGGAGGGGCTAAATTCGCATCTTACCTATTTTGGGGATCAAAATAGGGGTTTTGTCGGCTTTGATCTATAATCTAAATTATGGTCCACTCTTCAAAAAGATAAATCAGAACTCGATAAATTGGATGGATCTCCCCCTTTCTGTCATGGGTCGGGGACAAACTTATCAAAATGTAAGTTTCGCAAGGCTGCTATACCCGCTGCAGAGCAACCCGATTTTTCTAAAACACAGGATATCGATTCATTGAGAAGCTCATTTACTGAATTTATATGGCGGGGAAAACAGCCAAGGATTAGCTATCGGAAGCTAACAGTAGGAAGAGGACTGGAGGAGCACAGTTTAAACCCAAAAGTTAGGCTATGTAATTTAGCAGCGATGTGGCACATATTAGGGATTGGCTAGGGGTTGAATTGCTTTTCAAACTTAGAGCTGGAATCTCAATTGGCGGCGCCCGTCTCTTTGAAGGCTTTGATACACTTGCCATACAGACAGCATCCTCCAGAGGGTTATTTTGCGGGATACGCTAGCGACATGGAGACATATCCGTAAGATTTTCAAGAGACCCATGTTTATTTCACTTTTCCTTCCTCTGTGGGAAATTCCTTCATTTCGAGCGGTTTTTGGGGAAAAGCCTTATTCCACAAATGGAGGGACAAGGTATCAATATCTTAGGAATTTTAAGTCAGGAGGGGACACTGATGACCTGGACCAATTTAATGGGGCCTTTGGACGGGGCCCGAAGCATGTGCTCCAGTATTTGCAAGTAGAAATTTTCTGTAAAGCTTATTTAAACCAATCAGGGGCACTGATGGAAACTGAAGATTTTAGGATTATGTAAGATTTGAAGGCACAAAGGGCCTGTTTTTCCCAGTCTAAGGAATTTTGGCAGAGTAGAATCAATTGGGACACTCAGTCAATGTTTAGAGCGTGGGAGAACAGACTACAGACGAGGACCTCACTAGAAAGATTCTGAAGGGATGGATCTGGTAAGGAAGGCCACAACCAATGTCAGTGGGGGAGATACTCTTTAGGATTGCCCATAGAGCCATTTACGCATTTAATATTCCTTACAAGAAAAGGCAAAACTATTTGTCTGAATGTCCAAAATGTAACAACACAAGGCAGAGCTCTTTCCCCTGCTATGGTTGTGCCCTAGATAGAGGAGACCTGGAGAAAAGCACTGGTGTTAATCAAGGGATTTGGGAGGTAGAAAAACCCTATGGTACCTGAGAGTCTCTTATTCCACTATAACCCAAAAGATCTCAGTCGGAGGGCTCGGAGGACCTTTAGTATCTGATAAGGCTTCATGTGATGCTTTAGCTGTAAAGGGTGCATTTTAAGGGACTGGATCAAGACATCGGGCCCGGAAAGCAGAGATAATTTCATGCTTGAGAGAGATGTTTTTTTTTAGAAAAATTAGATGCAGACAGGGATAAAAATAAGAGTTTTAAATCATTTTTCAAGAAATGGAAACCATATATTTCACATCCTTTCAGTACAATGGGGATTAAAGAAAGTTATGAAAACCCTTTTAAGTATACTGATATTACTTGAAGGAAAAGCTGTAAGGCAACCTAGGCAATTTAACCCTAGATGATTAAGAGATACAGGAGTATTTGTTGGGGTTACCGATTTGGGGGGAGGTGGGTTTAAGGGGGGAAAACAATAAACGCAGAAGTTCCGGTTTGGGGTAAGTCCCATTGACATGGTAAAAATATTTTGAGAAAAATATTTTGTTATTGTATATCATCGCATATGCTGTACTGTGACTTATTGAAGTTTGGTATATACACTCACCGGCCACTTTATTAGGTACACCATGCTAAATAAAAGGGTTGGACCCCCTTTTTGCCTTCAAACTGCCTCAATTCTTCGTGGCATAATTCAACAAGGTGCTGAAGCATTCCCAGAGATTTTGGTCCAATTTACATGATGGCATCACAAAAAGTTGCCGCAGATTTTGTGGGTGCACATCCATGATGCGAAAACTCCTGTTCCACCACATCCCAAAGATGCTCTAAATTTGGGTTGAGATCTGTGACTGTGGAGGCCATTTGAGTACAGAACTCATTGTCATGTTCAAGAAACCAGTCTGAGATGATTCCAGCTTTATGACATGGGGCCCTTATCCTGCTGAAAGTAGCCATCAGATGTTTGGTACATTGTGGTCATAAAGGATGGACATGGTCAGCAACAATACTCAAGTAGGGTGTGGCGTTGCAAAAGATGCTCAATTGGGACCAAGGGCCCAAAGAGTGCCCAAAAAAATATTCCCCACACCATGACACCACCACCCCCCCGACCTGAACCGTTGATACAAAGGCAGGATGGATCCATGCTTTCATGTTGTTGACGCCAAATTTGACCCTACCCCTCCGAATGTCGCACAGAAATCGAGACTCATCAGACCACAAACGTTTTTCCAATCTTCTACTGTCCAATTTCGATGAGCTTGGGCAAATTGGAGCCTCAGTTTCCTGTTCTTAGCTGAAAGGAGTGGCACCCGGTGTGTCTTCTGCTGCTTTTAGCCCCTCTGCCTCAAAGTTCGCCGTACTGTGCGTTCAGAGATGCTCTTCTGCCTACCTTTGGTTGTAACGGGCTATTTAGTCACTGTTTCCTTTCTATCAGCTCGAAAACCCGTCTGCCCCTTCCCTTTGACCTCTGGCCTCAACAAGGCATTTCGCCCACAGGGGCCCGCCGCTCACTGGATGTTTTTTCTTTTTCAGACCATTCTCTGTAAACCCTAGAGATGGTTGCGCGTGAAAATCCCAGGAGATCAGCAGTTTCTGAAATACTCAGACCAGCCCTTCTGGCACCAACAACCATGCCACGTTCAAAGGCACTCAAATCACCTTTCTTCCCCATACTGATGCTCGGTTTGAACTGCAGGAGATTGTCTTGAGCATGTCTACATGCCTAAATGCACTGAGTTGCCGCCATGTGATCGGCTGATTAGAAATTAAGTTTTAACGAGCAGTTGGACAGGTTTACCTATACAAGTGGCCGGTGCGTGTATATTGGATATTCTGTTTAATAAAATACTTTAAAAAAAAAAAAGCAATCCTTGCAGTGAGACAACCCCTTTAATGCTTGTCGCATAAGACCACATTCCGTAGAAAAAAGTTAATTGCTAGTCCTACTTGGCAGTCCTAAATTACAAGGACTGAAGGAAGAACACTGTTCATTTGGTGTTATAGTTCTTCCACAACACCTAATTTCATAGATATTCCGAAGAAAAAAATTCTATTTCTACCCCTGGTTGTCAGTTGTGGGAAAAGACCACATTTCAGAGATATTCCATAGAAAACATTTCTAATTCTACCCCTGGTTGTCAGTTGTCAGAAAAGACCACATTTCTTAGATAATCCATAGAAAAATATTCTATTTGTACTCCTTGTTGTCAGTTGTGGGAAAAGACCACATTTATTACATATTTCATAGAAAAAAAGTCAATTGCTAGTCCTACTTGGCAGTTGTAAATTACAGGGACTGAAGGAAGAACACTGTTCATTTGGTGTTACAGTTCTTCCATAAAACTGCATTTCACAGATATGTTTCTAATCCTAGTTCACAGTTGGAAATTATAGGGATTTAAGAACACTTGTGATTTGCTGTCTTTGCAGTACAGTTTTTCAATAAGAGACTGTGAAAAAATCTTCTAGACCTTTTTAATATTTATCTTTCTGAACATGGAGCATACATACATTTGGTAAGTGAGCAAAGGGGGGGGGTATGATGTGAAGCTCGAGGGAAGGCGCTCGGTCGGTTACCTGTGAATCTCAGTAATGAAGAGCATCGGCTATCTGTTCTTCAGTCGTTAACGCAATCTGCATCCAGCAGTTTTACCTCCTCATCCTCTTAGTCACGGGCACAAATGTCGTCGGCATCAGTTCAACCTGAAGCAAACGCTTCCCAAATGTCAACCCATGTACAGACCACTGTGGATAACCCATGTTCTGAAAAACTCTTTGACACAATGCGGTTGGGTTCAGAAGGCATTTCAAAAAATCAAAAGGCCAAAGAAGATGATTTTGTCCGCTCTGACGGCCAATCGCTGATGCCGTCAAAGGAGAAGGAAGTTGGTCAGTTGGCAGAAATCCCCAGCGGTCAGCAACGCAACGCCTGTGGCTTCTAGCCCGCAGCTTCAGGATGTAGACTGTCAGGACGAGGAAGTCACCTGTGGTGGTGATAATGATGTTGATAATGACATTGCGGATCCAACGTGGTCTTTCAGCAGCATTTGCTTGCGAGCGCCTCATCAGTGGACGAGGAGGAAGATGATGGAAGATGATGTAGTAGTGTCAGTGCGGGTCCCGCCTCGGAAAGGGAGAGGGCGGTCGCACAAGTCCGCTGAGATTAATCCGCCAGCCATGGTCAGTGGTGGCAGCGGAAACACCGCTACTAGGTTATCACTGTTGAAGAGGTCCAGGACCTGTGAAGCCTGGTCCTTTTTCGATCAAGCCTCAGATTCGCTGACCAACGTCATATGCCGAATTTGCCGTCAACGCATCAGTAGAGGCAAGAATCTAAAGCATTTAACGAACAGGCACATGCATCTAAAGCAAGAGGAGAGGGAAAAAAAGGCCACACAGGTCCTGGGCTTCCAACCACTGAGACACCTTCTGTCTCCTCCTACTCCACCACTTCCAAGACCGCGTTCCTCGTTCCTCTGCTGCCCATGTCCCGGAGTGGCATGAGCAAGCATCAGCCCCAGTGTCACACACTGTCGCCTGATTACCACCACCAGAGACACAGCCTACCCCTTCTCCTTCCGTACAGCGGCCAGTCTAGCAGCCAGCCTTCTGTGTACCAGGTGTGGTTTCACCCCAACCATCCTAAAGCCAAAAGCCTGAATGTCGGCATTGCCTGGTTCTTGGCCTTGGAAATGTTACCTTTCCGACTGGTGGACACAGATGAGTTCCGCAACGTCGTGGCGCTTTCCTGCCTCTAGCACCAGATGCCTATTAGGCACTTCTTTTCCTGTAAAGCCGTCCCTGCCCTGGCCAGCCAAGTGTTAGAAAAAATCTCCAGTGCTTTGGCTGCATCTGTGTCCAGCAAAGTTCATCTGACCACAGATACATGGACTAGTAAGCACAGTCAAGGGCGCTACATCTCTGTGACAGCTCACTGGATGTGTTGGGTGGATGTGGAAGTCTCTGGTGATGATGGTGGGTCTCAGGCTTGGCGCACACTCTTCCACACTGCAGGGATGGTGCAGGATTCTGATCTCCAATGGGTAGCATCACGTGCCAAGAGAAACCAGGCTGTGTTGAAATTGATGTGTCTTGGAGACCGTTAACACGCAGGTCAAGAGCTGTGGACGGCTCTGCGCTATGAGACCGAGCAGTTGCTGGGTGATAAGAACCTGTCGCCAAGAAAGGTGGTGTGCAACAACGAGAGAAATCCCCTTGCAGCCCTTAAAATCGGTAGGCTTGCACACATCCCTTTACTGGCACACGTCATGAAACTGGTCATGCAAAAATTTCTAAAGCGCTACCCGGGGCTTGACTGCCTGCTGAGGAAGACTCCGGGTCTGAGCTCACACTTCCGGTGTTCGCACCCTGCTTCGGCCCGACTGGCTGTGTTGCAGCCTCATCTTGGCCTCCCCGTCAACCGTCTCATTGTTGATGTGGCAACAGGCTGGAATTCCACCTTCCACATGCTCCAGCGATTGTGGCAGCAGCGTAATGCCATTACGCAGTATGAAGTGGCGCATGACCTGACAAGCAGTGGTGGGGACCTTGGGGGGGGGGGATTGAGCCATAGAGAGTGGAGGCAGGTGAAAGATCTCTGCACCATCCTTGCCAGTTCTGAAGACGCCACCAAAATAGTCAGTGAGGACAATGCCCTTGTCAGCATGACCATTGTGGTGATATTTGTTCTGAACAAGTGTTGGATACTCTGAAACAGCAGTTCCCAGCAGTGACGGAGAAGGAGGCGGAAACAGAGCCTTACTCGCCATCGGATCTAGAAGGCCCGACAGTTTCCCAACTTTATAGGTCTTCGTTAGGCGGTGGTTCGGGGTCCAGGGCTGGTGCAGGGCGGCACTTCAGTTCTCAGAGTACAGCGTATGAGGCTAGCCAGGGCTGTGTTGATGATGAGGAAGCGGAGGAGGAGGATGAGGCATGGCTGGACACCGAATGTACTGATGTCCCTGCGGTGGAAAGAGGTTGAGACAGATTTGAGGTGGAGGAGGAAGACGAGGAAGATCTGTTTAGTGCCCCTCAACCCCGAGACTTGGGAAATCCTGGCTGCATCTCTCACGTGAGTGCTTGGATGCGCCATTACCTGAAACATGATCCACGCATCAAGGCAATCAAAATGAACAGCAGTTACTGGGTGACCACCCTCCTTGATCCACATTACAAATCGAAAGTCAGCACTTTCCTTCCACCCACATAAATTGACAGTAGAATGCAGGAATTTGAAACTGTGCTCATTGATGAACTCGAGACTTCTGTTGCGTCTGCTTCACGTTCTAATGTAACTGTGGAACAACGTCAGCAACGTGACAGCAGCAGAGTGGCAAGTAGCCGTAGTAGCAGCAGCAGCAGGCATTGTGGCAGAAGCCTAATGGGTGACCTGTGGCAATCATTATCTACCACCTCACCAACGCCTGTAAGGCAGGACACAAATCAGACTCACAGAGACCTCCTTAAGACCATGGTCCACAACTACCTGTGGCTCAACACCGATGTTTTTGGACATGGTCCAGACCCAATCGACTTCTGGGTGCCCAAAATGGATGAATGGCCCAAGCTTGCTTTACACGCCATATAAGTGTTATCCTGCCCAGCAGCCAGCGTCATTGCGGAACGGACTTTCAACACAGCTGGCAGATTGATGACTGACAACGTATCCGGCTTTCCCCTGAGAATATGGGTCGTTTGACTTTTATCAAAATGAATCAAGCATGGATCTCTGATGATGTTTCCCCAGTTGCTGAAGCCACCGATTAGTAGCAGGTTTACTTCACAATGTGAACTACACATTCCTCTTTGAAAAGAAATGGTCCTACTGAAAAAAACTTTTCAAAATACTAATTTATTATTGCTAATTGTATTCAGAGTGTCCAAAAGGTAATTTTGCTGGTTTTGTGGTCAGGAGACTGTAAAAGACACCAATAGTAAAAGCTTTGTTGAAAAAACTTTATTCCAATTACTCATTTCTTCTTGAAAATTTTAAGCACTGTCAATGGTTTTGGGGTCATACTGCTGTAAAAGACAGCAATTGTCAAGGTTCTATTCCAAAAAATGTTGTTTAAAACAGTCATCTCTTCTTCACATTTTTAAAGTGTCCGAAAGGTCATTTTTGCAGCTTTTGGGGTCACGCTTCTGTAACAACCGCTATAATCAAGGTCCTATTCCAAAAAATCATGTTTAAAAAACTCTTTTATTCTTGCTAATTTTATAGTGTCCAATAGGTCATTTTTGCTGCTTTTGGATTCATGCTGCTGTAAAATACAGTGATATTTAAGGTTCTATTCAAATAAATCTTGTTTCAAATACTGATTTGCTCTTGCTAATTTTATTCTGAGTGTCCATAAGGACATTTCTGATGGTTTTGGGGTCAGGCTACTGTAAAAGGGGTGCAAATAGGACAGTACTCCTGTCAGGGGCCTTAATCAAAAAGGGACCCAGTGATATGTTAAAAATAGGAAGTAGTAATGGGTGGGTGCCCCATTTGATTTAGCTGCAGTTAATAGACGACTGACGACAGCCCTGGCTACCATGGCACCCACTAGAACTACGGCCCTGCCAGCTGAACCCCTGTGTTCCCCGTTGGGATGTGTTTGCTGCCGCGTCTCCTTTCTGAAGAGGGGCGCCAATCTGTTTTCAGTGGTAACACACCCTGCATCCAGAGGTTTTAACTCCTCTTCCTTTCAGTCACAGCCACAAATATGTCCATCATCCTCATCAGTCCAAACGAAAGCAAAGACAGGCCAAATGTCACCCGATAAACAAACCCCACTGGATAATCCATATTCTGAAGAGCCCTTTGATGACACAATGCGTTTGGGGTCAGAAGGCATTTCAAAAGATCAAGAGACCCAAAAAGGATGATACCCAATCGCTGATGCCCTCAGAGGAGGAGAAGGAAGCCAGTTCCTCTCTTTCGGCTGGACTCGCCATTTTCTACGTGCGAAAATGGCAAGCACGAGGCAAAAGGCGTGAAACCTGGTATATGTTCTCCAGACACTTCCTTATCATGAAGTTCTGCCTTTGTCAACATACATGTGCATCTACAAGACAGGCAACACTGTGTACATTAAGGGTATGGGCACCATGCCAAGTGAAGCTTACTTCGTCCCAACTTGTGGAAAAGAACCTGAACTCCTTGAGCCCATTCCCGATCCGTTTATGGCATAATGTGACAATCTCCTTTGCGAAATATTTCATTGTTGCTTAAGCATAAGGATGTAATGATGCTACCTGACGTTTTTTGAATTTTATAGGGAGGGCAAGCGCTCTCATATAGGCAGAAATTTCGCAAGCGCTACCCAGGTCTTGACTGTCTTCTGAGGTCTTAGCTCACACTTCCGGCATTCACACACTGCTTCAACCCGACGGTCAGCGTTGCTACGTCATTTGGACCTCCCCGTCAACCGTCTGCATTTCTTTGTGCAAATTTTATTGGGAGTGTCCATAAGAGCATTTTGGCTGGTTTTAGGGTCCTACTGCTTTAAAAGACAGCGATACTCAATGTCCTATTCAGAAAAATCTTGTTTGAAATATAAATTTCTTCCTGCAAATTTTATTCTGATGGTCTGTAAGGGCATTTTTGCTGCCTTTGTGGTCAGGTCACTGTAAGGGGCCGTTCACACAGCTTTATTCGGCGCGGACTGGCGCCGTACTGCGCGCCGGATTTGCGCTGCAGTAGGGCGCCAATCCATCGCAGTAATTACGGTAATCCACAGTTCTCATAGAGAATCCCTCGCTCCTGCCCGCTCGGCGAATTCGCCGGGCGGGCAGAAAGTCACTTGCACATTATCCAGGCACAATACGCGCCGTGGATAATGCAAGTCTATGGGGCCAGCGGGCCGCGCCCCCGCACCCGCCCCTTATTCAAGCCAGAATTGCGAGCGCAATCTGGCTCGCAATTACGGCTTGAATAAGCAAACACAACTTCTCAAATGGGGACAGTGCCCTACCAAGCTTAGTCGAGTGTTTGATAGAATTATAGCAGTGTCTTAGTTGGGTATACTTAAAGTGGGCGTTAAGAAGCGATCGCAGATGGGCAGGTAAAGAGTTGAATGGGGGAAGAGACAAATCGGTGAGGAGGTTATAGAACCTCAGCGGTTGGAGCCTGGAGCCACCCAGAAATAAGTTTGGAGATATACCAGGTGGGCATGCTGGATTTCCAGAGATGGGAAGTAGAGGACCAGATCTGTCAATTACGGTACAGTTTGCTCTATAGGAAGGAATTGTGGTCAGTGTTTGACGGATAGAGACTGTGGTGGGGGTAGGTATTACTCATAAAGGGAGTCCAGGGCAGGGACACCAAACGCAACGGGCACACGTCTCGCGCTAACTGTATCCACAGTCTGTCTGTGGAAGGACATACGATGTCCAGGAAATGGGAACAGGTAGCCGCTAAATAATATTTTTTACAATCGAGGAGGCCCAGACCCCCTTGTTCCTTGCCTCTGGTAAGTATAGAATATGATAAACTAGGGCATCCCCATGACCAGACAAATAAGGTGAAGGCTCTCTGTAGGCGTTTCCAGAAAAGGGGGTTTATGTACATTGGGATAGTTTGTATAAGGTAGAGGATACGGGGTAAGATTGTCATCTTGAGAATATTAATTTTGCCAAACCACGAAAACTCTCGCTTATTCCAGGGGTCCAAATCTTTTAGGGTCTTCCGGAACAAGGGTTCAAAGTTGGTCGAGGTAAGCCCGTTAAGGTCCGGGGGGATTTTGATCCCTAAGTAGAAGAGTCCGTCACGGGGCCATATAACGGAGAAATTTGATTTTAGCAAAATGCAGGTCGCATAAGGGAGATTTATTCCCATGGCCTCAGATTTAGACATATTTATTTCGAAATTGGACCACGATCCAAAAGCTGCCAATTCAGACATCAGGGAGGGCAACGAGTTGTGTGGGTTAGTGATATAGACTATGAGGTCGTTTGCAAAGGCAGATCATTTGTAAACTCGCTTGCCTATAGTGATCCCCGAAATGAGGTCTTGGGAAAAGGAGACTTGGCCCTGGTTGGGGGCATAGGCGTTGGCGAGAGTAAAGTGGTGGCCTCCAATATTCAAAGAGAGAATTAAGAACCATGCTAACAGGTCAACCTGGCAATCAATAACTTGGTGAGCAAGCGATCTATGGATCGCTATTCGACCCCCCTGGACCCAGACTCCCGATTGTTTGCAAAATGCCAGTGTGTGTAGTATTTGTTGCAGATACGAGGGGCGTGTGTCGATTTAAAGTGCGTTTCTTGAAAACAAATGATGTGTACCTTGCGCTGGTGAAAATGGTAGAGTAATCCACTTTGTGCCGTAATAGGTATAAGGTACTGATGCAAGAAAGCTTCATATACAGGAGTATTCCTCTACCTCCTGGTAAGCATACATTCTATTCAAACAGAAGCGTGGTACAAAATCATTTTTAGCAAATTTTTTTACACTTCATTAAACGTGCACAATGTATGTAAAAATGCTGCAATGCCAACATACATATATAGTCACTGTTGTGAAAAATCTAACATCAGTACTTAGCTGTCCAGCCAATATGGTTAAACTTCATAACCTCGTAGTTTCACATCTCAAAAGAATGTGATCTTCAGTTTTGAGCTGAGAGTGGTGAGCCGAAGCTCCGTGCTGCTACCAGCTGCGACGTTTTGAAAGCGCACTGCTGGTTGCATTCCCTGAAATGCGATTCACAATCAACACAACAGGTGAGTATTAACCCTTGAACAATTGTAACCAAAATAGCCCTGATGTTTGATTTTTCACAACAGTGACTATATATGTATGTTGGCATTGCAGCATTTTTACATACATTGTGCACGTGTAATGAAGAGTAAAAGAATTTGCTAAAAATGATTTTTTTACCACGCTTCTGTTTGAATAGAAAATGGTAGAGTACCTGTGCCCGTTTCTCAGGGGTATTTAAACCCTTCGCGTTGAAGGAGGCAAATTTTAACTCGGCCATGGTGGAGGAAGAGTAGAAGACTGATCAAGTCTGAGCCGTCCAGCAGGAGCTGCAGAGGTCGCCCTCGCCCTAAGGGAAAGGACGAGGAAAAGAGGGGAAGGGAGAAAGATAACAGCAACAGAAATAAAGAAAAAGACACAGCCAGTAATGAAAAACCATGAATGTATGGGAAATTGGAAAAGCAAAATGCTGGTCGCATAAAATAGTATAGCGACTAAAATAGTCTTAGATCCCACAGACCACCAAGGATCCGCAACAGGACCTGGCCCTATGCGGGGGACATAGTAAGGCGGTATTGTGGGCAAGCATTAAAGAGAACGCTCTGAGTTGAAATATAGAGGTGGCTAAATTCCAACTGGGAGACCAGGGCAAAGCTGGTCTTTAGCATTGTAAATCAGGGGAGTATGTGGAGCTGGCCCCCTCTAGTGGACCGCACGTGCCACAATATGCAGCACCCCTGAGTGAGCCAGGCTGTGCATCCCACGGCACCAAGCGGTATCATGAAAAGTCCCCAAAACAATGCATAGACGTCTGGGTTACTGAAGAGCACGAGTTATACAAGCAGAACAAGACTGATGCCGCGGGGTACCGCAGAAGGCACGCCATGTAAACGATCCAGCTTTAAAGCATGAAAAGGAACATCGATACATAACATCATAAGCTAGGATAAAAGAGATTAAAAGGTTAGACATATAATAACCAAAATCTATTAGCCAATATGCTCAAAGGATAGCTACGTAGATGTCCAGGGTCTTCTATCCTGGGTTAGAGAGAGCAGAGGAGTCTGAGTGATTTCTCCGGCGACGCGACCCCCCTGGGTGAGGGCCTAGGTGGACGAGAGGCCTCTGGTTTGGCGGCGTTAGTAGGGACTGGTAGTGTTGATGGCCAAGGAGGTAGAATGCTGTCAGACATGTCCAGGTCTCTCAGGAAAGCTGGGATGTCCTCCGGGGAGTGAATGGCGAAGCTGAGCTCACCCTTGCGCACATGTAGGGAAAAAGGATAGCCCCATCTATACAATATGCCCCTTTCCTTTAATTTGGCAAGAAGAGGTTTGAGGGCTGCTCTCTGTGCCAATGTGTCTCTGGATAGATCTTGGAGGAGAAGAATGGGGGCACCCTTGTAAAAGAGTTTCTGGCGTTGTCTAGCTTTCCGCAGAATGTCCTCTTTGACGGCATAAAAGTGTATCCTGCAGATGATGTCGCGAGGGCGATTTGTATCCATAGAGGCTGGTTGTAGTGCTCTGTGTGCCCTATCCATTTCTATCTGGCCCTGTAAATGGAGGTTAAAACCGGGAAGAGATCAGCTGGAGACACGGACTCAGGTAGGCCTCGGATTCGCAGGTTGTTGCGCCTATTTCAATTTTCTATGTCATCAAGTTGCTGTTGTAGAGCAAGAACTTGCTTTGAATGTAGTTGAGAGGATGCTTGAAGAGCTTGAATGGAGCCATCCAAAGAGGTTTGTGCCTGGTCTAAAACATCACTTCTAGAGGACATTGCTGATAGCTCAGTACGCACTTGGGCAAATTCTGTCTTGCATTCAGCGATTTACCTGTTTCTCATGTGACGAAATATCCGTTTTGGTAGCTAAGGATTGGATCAGTAGGCGCAGATCCGATAGGAGAACTGGTTTGTCCCTCCATTGTAGCGGGGGATACTGATGGATCAGCCGTAGTAGCAGCAGCAGCAGGCATTGTGGCAGAAGCCTAATGGGTGACCTGTGGCAATCATTATCTACCACCTCACCAACGCCTGTAATGCAAGGCACAAATCAGACACACAGAGACCGCCTTAAGACCATGGTCCACGACTACCTGTGGCTCAACACCAATGTTTTTGGACATGGTCCAGACCCAATCGACTTCTGGGTGCCCAAAATGGATGAATGGCCCAAGCTTGCTTTACACGCCATATAAGTGTTATCCTGCCCAGCAGCCAGCGTCATTGCGGAACGGACTGTCAACCCAGCGGGCAGATTGATGACTGACAAACGTATCCGGCTGTCCCCTGAGAATATGGGTCGTTTGACTTTTATCAAAATGAATCAAGCATGGATCTCTGATGAATTTGTTGCCCCAGTTGCCGAGGTCACCGATTAGTAGCAGGTCTACTTCACAATGTGAACTACACATCCCTCTTTGGAAAAAAATGGTCCTATTGAAAAAACTTTTTTCAAAATACTCATTTCTTATTGCTATATGTATTCAGAGTGTCCAAAAGGTAATTTTGCTGGTTTTGTGGTCAGGAGACTGTAAAAGACACCAATAGTAAAAGCTTTGTTTAAAAAACTTTATTCCAATTACTCATTTCTTCTTGAAAATTTTAAGCACTGTCAATGGTTTTGGGGTCATACTGCTGTAAAAGACAGCAATTGTCAAGGTTCTATTCCAAAAAATGTTGTTTAAAACAGTCATCTCTTCTTCACATTTTTAAAGTGTCCGAAAGGTCATTTTTGCAGCTTTTGGGGTCACGCTTCTGTAACAACCGCTATAATCAAGGTCCTATTCCAAAAAATCATGTTTAAAAAACTCTTTTATTCTATTTCAATTTTCTATGTCATCAAGTTGCTGTTGTAGAGCAAGAACTTGCTTTGAATGTAGTTGAGAGGATGCTTGAAGAGCTTGAATGGAGCCATCCAAAGAGGTTTGTGCCTGGTCTAAAACATCACTTCTAGAGGACATTGCTGATAGCTCAGTACGCACTTGGGCAAATTCTGTCTTGCATTCAGCGATTTACCTGTTTCTCATGTGACGAAATATCCGTTTTGGTAGCTAAGGATTGGATCAGTAGGCGCAGATCCGATAGGAGAACTGGTTTGTCCCTCCATTGTAGCGGGGGATACTGATGGATCAGCAAGGGCTTCCTGAGAGCAACCCACAGAGGGTCGAGGAGTGAGGGCTTGCCTGAGCGGTGACTAGAGCCCATGGCATACCTGCAGGGACGCGCTCGGAGATCCCAGTGCAGGGATATCATAGAAATGTTGGAGCAAAGGTGTAGAGTGTTGGATTTGAGCAGAGGCTTCTATCTCCCTGCCATGTGGCGGGATAAAGTGGGGGGACGCACCCCAAGAGGACCCCGTTAACCACTGTTGGGATACCCACTCTTGTGTAACAGGCAGAGTGCGCCATGCCGCTGGAGGCTGCGGAGAGAGCCTTGGTTGGGAACTCCCAGGAGATTAAGATGTAGGGCTCCCAGCATATGCTGCAGATGGCTGTATTGGGCCGGTGAATGAGGCCAGGGAGGGGGGCCATGTTATTGGGGTTGTGGGCTGCAAGTCATGATTGTGGGTTGTGAAAGCCTGTCCCTGGGGTGAGCCTGTGAGGGCCAGGATGGAATGGCCGAGGACAGGGGAGGACACAGGTACAATGGCAGCTGGGGCCTGAGGAACTGCTTAACCCTCAACAGGGCACGACTGCTGCATGTGTCCTCAGTGGGTGAATGTGGCCTGCCTGTTTCCCTCACTGCGCTGGGAAAGCTGTTGCCCTGGGGCTGTAACGCCGCTGGTGGGGGAAGCTGCGCTCCTACCACGTGGAGAAGATGGCCGCCATGCGGTCCGTGGCAGCAGAGGCCCGTGCACCATAGAGCGTGTCCGTTGGAGAGGAGAGTGGAGCTGTGGGCTCCGAATGAGCCGCGCTGGACCCAGGAGCCAGTATGCATCCAGGAGTGCTCTGCAGGATGGCGGTGCTCAAAGGAGGTGAGAGGCTGCGGCCGGCCGCCTGACGGGCACTCTCCCTGCTGCTGCCGCTGTTAATGGCGTCCCGTCCCTGTGCTGGTGTGGCAGGCGGAGGTGGAGGCTCTGATAGAGAGACTCCGGGAACCGGGGCGCATCCCGGAGCGCTCTGCAGGGTAGCGGTGTGGAGAGACGGTGAGAGGCCGGAGCAAGTTGCCTTGCGGCCATCTTCCCCGCGCCAGCCGCTGTTCATGGTGCCCAGTCCCTGTGCCGCCACGAAGTGGGTAAAGAACGTTCCTGTGGCGCCTTGGGGAGATGCAGGGAGAGCCTCAGACTTAAGTTTCAATTTTTTCGTTGCTTTTCCCATGGTCTGGCAGCCAAATCCGGGACTTAGTGCGGGACTGCGCCTAAGATTCGCCGCCTGAGGAGGTGCACTCATACATGTGGTGAAAAGTTGCCTGCACCTTGCCAGTGTGAGGCGCAGTGCGGGACTGAGGCGCAGTGCGTGACTGCGGCGCCTTACATGTATTCCGATTCGAGACAGGCTGGAAATCTGCGAAATATCATTAAACATGTTAGTGAATAGCAAAAAGAGTTTTCTTTCGAATGAATGAATAAAGTGAAAAATCAAAGCTGTCTAAAAGCCATTAAATGTAGTGAAAAAGTGGATCATTTAAAATTAAAGTGAAAATATATAAGATCGCTCAAGAAATAAATCTCAGCTCCGTGAGGCATGGAGTATGATTCAAAAAAATCGTTTTTATTAGGTGTAAAACATTATCTGAAAAAGAGCTCAAACCTTCTAAAAAAATACATAAATGAAATCACTAACAAAAAATCAAGAACGGCGCAACATCAGGAATTGTATATTTTAAATTCCCGGAAAATAGTCATTCTAATTCTGTAAGCTCTTCTCATTGGTCGTCAGAAACCAACCAATCAGAAGGGCGCGATAGAAGGGCGCCCTAAAAGTTATTACTGTCTATGGTAAATATTCTAGTACTGTGATTGGTTGGGGGGAAGAGGGGCTCATCCTCCTTATCCAATCAGCGGCTGAGCTACTTATAGAGTTCTATGGGGAAAAGAAATGCAGAGCGAGCTCTGTTTGTGATTGGCTAAGTTAAAAGAGGCGTGGTTATGTGGGCCAATGGGAGAGCGAGCGACGCTCTTATGGGTTTTCTAATGCAATCTATAATAAAACTGTACATGCCCGAAATCAAATGATAACTCACGAAGTTGTACCGATCTGTATATAAAATGAACAATTAAAATGGGTTTAATGAAAATAAACAAATAAAAATGAATTCAATGGATTCATTTTTATTTCTTTATTTTCGTTAGCCCCATATTTGATCATAGTTACATAATTACATAGTACAGTTGAAAGAAGACACGTGTCCATAAAGTTGAAACAAGGGTGGGAAAAATGTGGTGAGGGAGAGAGACAAGGACTTTAAGCCCAGCCTCACCACTGGTTAATGCTCTGGAACCCACAAGGCAAGAATCAATCTGCTCCAGTGGAGATCATATCTCTGACCCCAGAGCCACCACCAGCCAGGATCCAGAATTTCACATCGCTACGTACGCATTAATATTCTTTAGTTCCAGGTTGGTATCTAAGCCTTTCTTGAAACTCGCTACAGTTCCTGCTGTGACCAGCTCCTCAGGCAGGCTATTCCACAGATTCACAGTTCTTACAGTGAAGAATGCTGGAGATTGAATCCTTTTTTCTCTAGTCGAAGGGAATGTCCCCTTGTCTTTTGAGTGGGCTCCACTTGAAATAATTTTTCCCCATACTTTTTGTAGGGACCATTTATATATTTATATAAATTAATCATGTCCTCCCCGAAGCCGTCTTTTCTCAAGACTAAATAGGTTCAATTCTACTAACCTCTCCGCATAACTAAGATGCTCCATTCCCCTTATAAGTTTGGTTGCTCGTCTTTGTACTCTCTAGCTTCATTACATCTCTTCTATAAACTGGGGCCCAGAACTGAACAGCATATTCTAAGTGAGGACGCACCAATGCTTTGTACAGCGGTAGAATTACATCCTTGTCCCGCGAGTCCATGCCTCTTTTAATACACACCAATATCTTACTTGCCTAGAGGCAGCTGATTGACATTGCATGCTGTTCTGTAGTCTATGATCTACAAGAATGCCCAGATCTTTCTCAACAAGCGATTCTCCAAGTTTTTCTCCACCTAGGACATATAATGCCTGTAGATTATTTCTACCCAGATGCAGAACCTTATATTTATCCACATTGAACCTCATTTGCCAAGTAAATGCCCAAGCACCCAGTGTGTCCAGGTCTGCTTGCAATTTTTTATTTTTTTTTTAACATATGATTCTTTATTAGGGTGACAGGTATGCAGATCTTACAGAGTGTAATAAAGAATCATTACATTGAAGCACATGCCTCTAACAAGAATGCAATAACAGTGATAAAAGGAAGAATAAAAAATTATAAATTTGGCGGTAAATAGCAATCAAAATTCACCATGCAAGAACAATGATTAGATAAACAGAGGTTGACATGAGCACATTTGGGGTCAAATATGGAAAGAGAAGAGGTCAGAAAGAAGTGTTGGTATTATATGTGGATGAAAGCCAGAACTCCCATAGAGATCTCTTCTTAAAGCAAACATGCGGGGGGTCAATCAGTTTCAACTCACAAGCACAGTTAAAATTGACTCTATTAATTATTTCAGCTAATGAGGGAACTTGTGGAGATTTCCAAGATGCGGCAGTTGCAATTCGAACTGCAATCAGCACATGGAAAAATATTGTTCTCATAGAAGGGGGAATGTCTGATAGTCCTATGTCTAACACCGCTAATTCCGGTGTAGGTTTAAGACAATATCCAGTAATCTTGAATAAAAGGTGGAAAACTGCTTCCCAGAGGTGTTTGATATGGGGGCAGCCCCACCAGAGGTGTAGCATTGTGCCCTGTGTACCACATTGCTTCCAGCACATGTCAGAAGAGCCCGGGTAGATATGGGCTAAACGCGAAGGTGAAAGGTACCAACGAAGATGGATTTTTCGCATCAACTCAGTATGGTTTAAACACTTTGAAAGTTTTAAAGGAATGAGGTGCGCATCTTCCCACTTTCTCAAGGGAAATTCTGTGGCTAATTCCTTTTCCCATTTAATTATGGTGGGAAATTTGTTAGTATCTTGTTTACCAATGAGCATATGATATAGAATCGATAGGCCTTTTTCAAAACCTTTTTTCTGAAAAAGGAAGTTGTGAAAATCTGAGGTCGTGGATCTGGCAGAGGGCCAACTTGTTGATTGGATAAGGTGTCGTAATTGCAGATATTGAAAAAAGAAGATACCTGATACCTTTGTTGGGAGTCCAAGTTCCTCAAAGGATTTGAGGTCTCCATTATCATGGAAGAGCTGGTCCACCGTGTGAATGTGCACCCGTGTCCATGAAGAAGATGAGAGAGAGTTATCCCAGCATTTAAGAATATTTAATAGGACTTGTTTTTTCTGTAAAATTATCCATGAGTTGGGGATAACGTATTAGTTCCACAACTTAAAAAGATCAAGAAGGGATTGTAATGTCGGTAGAGGAGTCGAGGCACCTAAGGTTGAGGCTTTAAGGTGTGAACCTACCGAACAAGGAGTGAAAGCGCTGCTCTCTAACAATGCCCATGAAATAGAGTCATTATTAGACCACAGGGGAAGAGCTTGTTCCAAGAGAATGGCTACGTTATATATTTGTAAGTTGGGAACTGCCAGGCCTCCATCCTTATAACTATAGAATAAGAGGTTTCTTTTAACCCTTGGTTTTTTACCGTTCCAGATGAAGTTTGAAAATAGTCCTTGAAACTTAAGGATTATATGTTGAGGGATGATATATGGGATCGCTCGAGAGATATATATGAATTTGGGCAGGAGAGACATTTTTAGGATATTGATTCTTGCTGCCCAGGTAAGCGGGAGTTTACTAAGTCGTTTTATCTCTGTATCTAGTTCTTTGTATAGGCGGCCAAAATTTTCTTCTACGGTATTAAGCGGTGACACAGTTACTTTAATACCTAGGTAGTCTACAGAGGTGGTCGATCGGGCAAAGCCGTATTTGTCTAACAGGGGGATTTGGGTAGAAGCGTTGGTAATCGGGAAAATGCAAGACTTAGACTTAAGTTTATAAAAGGAGACTAGAGAAAAAGAATGTAAGGTTTCCAAAATCGCCGGGAACGAGGACGAGGGGTTGGAAGCAATGAGCATTATGTAATCGGCATAGAGGCTTATTTTATGTATATTATGTTGTATCTGAATACCTGAAATCTGTGGGTTAGTCCTGACTTTTTCAGCTAGTGGCTCGATGCATAATACAAATATTAAAGGAGAAAGGGGGCATCCCTGACGCGTGCCATTAGTGAGATCAAAGGGGGTAGAAAGAAAGCCGGAAGTAAGTACGGAGGCTGAAGGAGAAGAGTAAAGGGACAACATGGCTGAGAGTAGGAAGCCCGAGAACCCGAACTTAAGTAGAGTTATTTCCATGTACCTCCAGTTAACTCTGTCAAAAGCCTTTTCGGCGTCTAATGACAGGCTACATCAGTTTTGTGAGAGCTTGCAATCTGTACAAGGTCTAGTACACGTCTGGTGGCATCTCTAGCTTGTCTACCTGGGACAAATCCGGCTTGGTCATGGGGTATGAGGGAAGGAAGAATTAATTGTAAGCGGGAAGCAATAATTTTGGCGTATATTTTGATATCCGTGTTTAAAGGTGATATAGGTCTATAATTTATAACACTGTCCTCAGCTTTGCCTGGTTAAGGAATGGTGGTAATAATAGCTTGAAAGAGCTCTTTCGGAGGATTTGGAGTACATGCAATGTTAGAAAACAAATCAGTCATATAGGGGGCCAGGGTTTCTGAGTATAGGTGATAATATTCATTAGAGAGCCCATCAGGGCCTGGTGTTTTATTTAATTTGCTAGATTGGATCACTCTTTGTACCTCCACAGCAGTGAAGGGGGCGTTAAGAGCGATTAGTTGGGAGTTATTAAGTGTGGGAAGGGTCACAGAGGAGAGAAATGCATTGATTTCTTCATCTGTAGGGATATGGGAATTTCCTTCATTTCGTAGGTTATACAATTTAGAGTAAAATTGGGCAAACTGATTGGCAAGATCTATAGGATTCTTAATTCTATTGCCTTTGTCCGAAGTAATGTAAGCAATCCTAGTTATGGCATGTTGGGTCTTAATTCTTCTGGCTAATAGTTTAGAGGTTCGGTCGCCTTGCAAATAGTATTGCCATTTCAACTTTGACAGGTTCCTTTCATAATCTTGGAGATAAAGTGTTCGTAGGTCATTCTGTAGTTTTGTTAAGCACTTTCTATTATTAGTCGTGGGATTTATTTTTAGCTCGCTATCTGCAATTTTGATTTTATTAAGAAGGTTCTCCAGGGTTGAAGTGAATTCCCTTTTGGAACGACTAGCCAACTGGATTAACACTCCACGGATAAATGCCTTATGGGCACACCACAAAGTTGTCGGAGAGGAGACCGTACCAGCGTTTATAGCAAAGAAGTCGGTCAGCTTATTTCTCAAAAATGTGACATTCTTAGAAGCTTTGAGTAAACAATTATTGATTCGCCATAAGCGGGGTTGGGAAACAGAAAAGGTGGGTTTGAGGGATAGGGTAATTGGGGCATGGTCGGACCAAGTGATCCGACCAGGTCTGCTTGCAATTTATGAGCATCTTCCATAGATTGCACTACCCTGCATAGCTTGGTGTCATCTGCAAAGATCGAAACCGTGCTATTGATCCCTTCCACTATATCGTTAATAAATACATTAAATAAGAGAGGACCTAATACTGAGCCCTGCGGCACACCACTCACAACCGGGGACCACTCAGAGTAGGAGTCATTTACCACCACTCTGAGTACGATCCAGCAGCCAGTTTTTAATCCAATTACACACTGTTATCTCTAACCCAATAGATTCTAATTTACCTAACAAACGCTTATGTGGACCAGTGTCGAATGCCTTTGCAAAGTCTAAAAACACAATATCCACAGCTGCCCCGCTATCCAGACTTCTACTCACCTCTTCAAAAAAACAGATCAGTTTGGTCTGACAACTTCTGTCCTTAGTAAATCCATTCTGGCAATCACTAATAATATTGTGTTTGTCAACATACTCCTGTATATAGTCCCTTATGAGCCCCTCAAACATTTTTCCCACAACAGATGTTAAACTTACTGGTCTATAATTACCTGGGCAAGACTTGGAACCTTTTTTGAAGATGGGAACTACATTTGCCTTGCGCCAGTCTCCTGGTACTATACCAGTCACCAGGGAATCTCTAAATATCATGTACAGGGGCACAGAGATAACCGAGCTGAGCTCTTTAAGAACTCTTGGGTGAATGCCATCAGGGCCTGGAGCCTTGTTCACATTCAGTTTATTTAACTTGGCTTTGACTTTTTCTACACTGAGCCAATTATAAAAGATGATGTATTAACAGTACTGGCACCACCTACATCTGCACTTGGCCCACCCGCATCAGCTACTATTTCATTCATAGTATATACTGAGCTGAAGAACATATTTAGTACCTCTGCCTTCTCTTGGTCACCAGTGACCAGCTCCCTATCACACGTTTTTAAGGGTCCTACTTGCTCTGACTTTGGCTTTTTGGCATTTATATGCTTAAAGAATTTCTTGGGGTTAGTCTTGCTGTCCTTGGCCACCTGCCTTTCATTTTGAATTTTAGCTGCTTTTATCACTTTTTTACAGATTTAATTAAGCTCTCTATAATTTTCAAAGGCGGCTGCCGACCCCTCTGACATATTTTTTAAATGCCCCTTTTTTATTGTTTATTGCCCTCTTAACAGAAGGTAGAAGCCATGTTGGTTTTAGTTTTAGTCGCCTATACTTGTTACCCATAGGAATATATTTTGCAATAAATTTCCCCAAAGTATATTTAAAGCTCCCCCATTTGGCTTCTATATCATTATTTGCTAATAGCTGCTCCCAGTTTAGGTCCTGTATTGCATACCTCAATAAGGAAAATTTGGCCCTTCTAAAATTAAATGTCACTGCCATCCCGCTCTGTTTTTCTTATGTCCTGTTTACGCTAAAATGAATTATATTGTGGTCACTGTTACAACGATTTTCAGAAACTGTGATTGCTCCGACAAGTTCTGCTTTGTTAGAAATG
The DNA here is from genome assembly GCA_025379985.1 of Phyllomedusa bahiana. Taxonomy (NCBI): domain Eukaryota; kingdom Metazoa; phylum Chordata; class Amphibia; order Anura; family Hylidae; genus Phyllomedusa; species Phyllomedusa bahiana. The sequence continues at coordinate 82,654 of JAODAL010004712.1, forward strand.
ACCAGATCTAACAGAGCATCACTTCTAGTGGGTTCCTCCACAAACTGCCCCATAAAATTATCCTCTTAACAGATTGAGGAACTTCCTTCCCTTTTCAGTTGATGCAGAACCGTGACACCAGTCAATGCCTGGGGATTTTAAAGTCACCCATTATTATCACTGTACCGGCTTGTGCTGCCCGCACCATTTGATTATACATCTGTTCTTCTATCTCCTCAGTGATGTTCGGGGGTCTATAGATTACACCAAAAATAATATTTTCTGCATTAATCCCCCCCCTGTATTTCCACCCACAATGTTTCCACATCATTAGCTACTCCACCCTGTATTACCTCTTTCACATTTGCCTTCATATTACTCCTTACATACAGACACACTCCTCCCCTCCTGTTTGCTCTGTCTTTCCTAAATAGATTAAAACCTTGAAGGTTAACAAAAATAAACAAATAAAAAAGAACTCATTGAATTCATTTGTATTTGTTTATTTTTGTTACCCCTATATTATTGTTCATTTTATATAGAGATCGGTACAACTTTGTGAGTCTTATCATTTGGTTTCGGGCATGTACAGTTTTATTATAGATTGCATTAGAAAACCCATAAGAGCGTCGCCCAAATAACCGCACCTCTTTTTTACTTAGCCAATCACAAACAGAGCTCACTCTGCATTTCTTTTCCCCATAGAACTCTGAGATAAGTAGCTCAGCCGCTGATTAGATACACAGGACGAGCATCCTTATCTGGCCTAAGTATCAGTACAATAACTGCTTCCCTCATTGAATACGGCAAATGACCATCCTGGACTGCCGCCTGGAAGACCTCTAGTAAATGCGGTAACAAGGTTTCCTTGTGGAGCTTAAAAAATTCACCTGGAAGACCATCCATCCCTGGGGCTTTTTCATTTGGGGCCTGGCACAAAGCAACCTCTGGTTCTTCACAAGTAATTGGCTGCTCTAGAGCAGTACTATCTTCCAGTGATAGAGATGGAAGGGTAATGTTAGACAAGTAATCTTCAATGTCATCCACTGACCCTGCACCACCAGAGGTATATAAAGATTTATAAAACTGTAGCAGAACATTTAGGATATCTGCATTGTCACTGACTACAGAGCCATTGTCCGTTTTAAGTTCTGCAATATGACTGGATGCTTGCTGGGATTTCACAATATTATCTAGCAAATGTCCTGCGCTTTCCCCTTGATCAAAATAGCATTGCTGAACAAAAAACTTTTTATCCTCTGCTACTTTAATCAACTGCTCATTCAGGTTCTGTTGGGCCTCCTCCCAGTTGTGCCTATTATTCTCAGAAGTGTCACCAAGAAAATTCTGTTCTTCCATTAAAATAACTCCCTTTCTGCCGAAGGGAACGGGGTTCCCAAATCTCTTGAGCATCACTCAAGCATAGAGTGTAGACTATAGCTCAAGCTACGTTTGCTACCCTGTCCTGCAAGAATTGGGTGAAGCTCCGTGTTATAGTTTTTCTTTTACTAATCTCTCTAATATAAATCCCTCTTACAAATGCTTTCATGGTTCAGTTCCCTCGTTATTAGCAAAGAACTCCTTAATTTCTGCTACTGTCGAGCCCCCTATCAATTGCACCCAGAAGGGATTTAGGCGCCATCCCTGCCTGACCCCAGACCGCTCCAGGCCACAGTCCAAGCACACTGTCAAGGGGGAGTGATCAGAAATACAGCGAGTTGAATATTCAACTGATTTGACATATGGGAGCATTGAGTCCGAGGCCACAGCGAGGTCTATTCTTGAAAAGTGAATGATGCGTAGCTGAATAACACGAGTATTGCTTTTTCGTAGGGTGTCTTCGTCTCCAAATATCACATAGACCTACCTCCATCAACAGTTTTGGTTTAACTGTGTTTTTATTTCAGTTTCAAAAAATGGAAAGGTATAACATGGTACATATGCAATAGAACCATATTTCAAAATTGAGGTTTAACCTTAACATATATCACTTTTACAATTGCATATTATGAAGTCTTATTTTCAGACATAACAGAAAAGACGCCTAGTTAATGCCTTCTAAAGTCATTGTAACTTTAGGGTACAATAGTGAAGACAGCTATTTCAAGTTACAAAGTCTTTTTGCTGTATGTAACAAAAATCAACTTATTTAGAACTGCTTCTAGTTGTCAATATAAAAACTTATATTACGATATACCACAAAGTCAGTGTGCAAGGTCTAAATATTATAGGTAACAACAACCTTCCGTGAAGTATATCCTAAGATCTTCAGCGGTCTAATATCTTGCATGTGAAAAACCTTTGCAATATTAATGACGAAAGACAATATGACAAAACAACCACGTCAACCAATACACAAAGGACACGACACATAAGGACGGGGACAGGTAACCTTATTGCTGTTATGCATGAGTTTCAAAAGTCAGAGGGCGTCTAGGAAGATACTCAATTCTGCCCCACACTTCTCTAGAGTCCTCGGGAGACCTCAAATGCATCCCATAGAGACCAAATCTCTTCGAAGCTATTCAGGTTGTCATTTAAGGAGGCAGTGAGTTGTTCCATTGATCTTACATCCCTAACCCTGAGAATTAAGTCGTCCCGCGAGGGGATAGTAATGCGTTTCCAAAAGGAGGATATAAGGCATCTAGCCGCCGTTAAGATTTGTAGGATCAAACGTATCGTACTTTTTCTAATTGAGGGTAATTGCACGTTCAGTAGAAAACAGGCAGGTAACATGGGTAAGTTAGCTCCGGTGACATCCATCACCAACTTCCTCACTTGTCTCCAGAAGTTCCCTATTAGGGGACACCCATCAACAGTTTTGCAAGGGAAGTAGGCTGGGCCTGGGAGTCAATATCTCCCGCATGAAATTTGTCCCAGTATGGATGCAGATATTTATTAAAATCACCCAAGATTAACACTGGGACTCCTGGGGATGATTCCAACAGAGTTAGTATATTTTAAGAATTTCGCTTGAGTACGGAGGAGGGATATATATAGCTACTATAATAACTGGGGTTAAGTAGAGTTTGCAATGAAGATAAACATATCTACCATCTGGATCAGTTTTTGAATCAATACATGTAAACGGAATGGCTCTATGAATTAGCACACTTACCCCTCTAGAATGTGAGGAGTACACCGAGTGGTATGCTGCCCCAACCCATGCTCTTTGCAGCCAGTGGAGTTTGTCTTTAGTCAGGTGGGTCTCGGACAGACAGACTATTGCCGGGTGAACCCTCTGCAACCAGGAGTTAACAGCATATCGCTTACTGGAGTCCCCAAGCCCTCTTACGTTCCATGCCACAACGTTAATAACAGACGCCATAATAAGTTATGCAATATATCCAACCGCTGGAGTAAACTTTTACAAAGCCCTTGATTGTAATGTTCATAAGGTAAAGGTCCTGCTCTCAAAATAATCCCACCCATATAACAACCGTTAAACCAACCATTGTAGAATATAACGAACTTTAACATAACATCCTTCCTGCCGCAGGGAACAGGGTTCCCAAATCTCTTGAGCATCACTCAAGCATAGAGTGTAGACTATAGCTCAAGCTACATTTGCTAGTAATTCCTTCATTCCTTACTCCTGCTAGCATTATTAGCATAACATATTAACAGACCATCATATCTTATAGCTCTAGTATTTGCTAAGGAAAAAAAAACATGAAAACTTTCAAACATAAAGAGCTAGTACAAAGAACTATCGCAGGTTCAGTGTTCATCCTTGAGCTTTGCCTGCTCTCAGGGCCTGCTCATTCAAATCCAGCCAAGTGAGCGCATTCTTGGGGCTGTCAAAAATATGTGTCGTGTTAAATGCAGCAACCCTTAATCTGGCTGGATACATCATAGAGTACACAACAGACAGGCTCCTAAGTCGACGTTTAATGTCTATAAATTGGGCTTCTGCACCTCTGCAGAAAAGTCTGGGTAGATACACGGTGACCATCAATAGTCATGTCCGACTTTTCCCGGGCTGCTCTCAGGATAGCGTCTCTGTCCCTATAGTGTAATAGCTTAAGTAAGATAGGTCGGGGTGGACCTCCTGGAGGAGGAGCACGAGCAGGCACACGGTGGGCCCTCTCAATAGCAAAAAAAGTCAGACAGTGTGTCTTTTCCAAAAGAATTGAATAGCCAGGCTTCCAAGAATAATACTGGGTCTCGACCCTCTGCTTTCTCCGGGACTCCTACCAGTCGCAGATTGTTCCTGCGAGACCTATTTTCAAGGTCATCCACTTTGGCATATAGGGTAGAAATATGATTTTTAGCAGCAGCAAGGTCCTTTACAAGAGGGGCATCTGCATCTTCTAGAGCACTTATCCTTTCCTCAGCTGCCTGCACTCTGTTAGTAATTTTGCGCATATCTTGCCGCACATGAGACATGTCCTCTTTCAAGTCTCCAATATGTGAAGTTAAAGTGTTCAGAGTGGTATTACACAGGGAGATGGCAGAATACAGGTCCTGCATAGTAGGAGCTTTTTCTTTTTCAGTGTCCTGTGCTGCCTGCATATGTTGTGATTGTGCTCCCTGCTGGACCCCACTGCTTGTCCCTTGCTCATCTGCCTGACTCTCTGAGGCTGATGCAACCATGTTGCTTTTATGTGAGCTGCTGGGCAGAGTACCTGGTGTTTGTGGCATGCCTGTAGCTCCTTCTGATCTTTGCTGGGTACTGGTTGATTGTGAAAAGCGCTCCAGCCTAGCTCCTACTTCTGTCTTGTTCACTGATGCTGCCATGCTCTGCACCATGCTGGGAGCAGCTCCTCCTTTGCCTTGTTGATCCTTTCCACGCCTTGTCATGGCTGTTTTCTGACCTCAAGTGCTCTGTGCCAGCTCCAGACACCTTCCACTCTCTTTTCTCTGCGATCCAGGAACAAATGCAGTCTGCTAACCAGGTAATAGACAGGATAGCTAGCAGGAGCTCAGCACCACACTTCTGCTCTACATGCTGCTCAAGCCACGCCCCCCCCCCTTTTCTGCCTTTTTTACTGTATTTTGAATTGTCCCTCTTTTTCATTTGATTGGTCAATACTACTCCATAGGTTATAATGGTTCACGGTCGCTCCTATTCTGATTGGTTGGTTTCTGCCGACCAATGAGAAGAGCTTACAGAATTTGAATTACTGTATTTCCTGGCATTTTTCAATATCCCAATTCCTGATGTAGCGCCGGTCTCGGCGACAAACGCGTTGTTAGTGATTTGATTGATTTATGTTTTTAGAAGGTTGGAGCTCTTTTTCAGATAATATTTTACACCTAATAAAAACTATTTATTTACTAATACTCCATGCCTCACGGAGCTGAGAGCTGAGATTTCATTGCCCCGATCTCTCCATTGACTACAATGGAACAAAGTAGCTCGCACTCTGATTGGCCGGGATAGCCAAGCACCTGCTACCAATCAGCTCTTTTCTGCATTTTTTACTGTATTTTGAACTGTCCAACCTTTTCATTTGATTGGTCAATACTTCTCCATAGCTTCTAATGGGTCACTGTCGCTCCTATTCTGATTGGCTGGTTTATGCCGACCAATGAGAAGCGCTTACAGAATTTGAATTGCTGTATTTCCTGGCAATTTTCTATATTGCAATTCCTGATGTAGCGCCGGTGACGGCGACAAACGCGTTTAGTGATTTTTATTTATGTTTGTTTTTAGAAGGTTTGAGCTCATTTTCAGAGAATGTTTTACACCTAATAAAAGCGAGTTTTTGAATCATACTCCATGCCTCACGGAGCTGAGAGCTGTGTACTGTTGTAACAGTCGACCTAGATCACATTTTGACCAATTCCATTACGTTCTCGCTTAATTTCGCCTCCTCCGGCTCATTTAGACCACATTCAACTAGGTCTGCCTGTCAGAGCTGCAATGCGCCTCACTTTGCCGACCTGCGATCATGCATGCCTCGGACTATTCGAAAGTGCCGCGTCCCGCCCCAGAATGTCCAACACCGCGCCCATTGCACGCCCCTTCATGTTAGGCGCAGCCGAAAGTGCCGAAGCTTGCACCTAACATCACATCACTGCATCCGACAGGGGATTTGAATCGGTGAGTCGCAGTTTTCGCCAGAAAACAGGCGCAACTCCCGATCATACATGTCGCCCTAAATGTAGAGATATCCCCTCTCCTTACTTTCCTTTATAATGAGATTTATACGCAATCTATGGAGGTGAGCACCTTTTATGACTCGCGGACCATATTATTATTAAAACCAAAGAAAGACCCTACTTTGCTAACATCCCATAGACCAATCTCCCTGTTAAACCAGCACTATAAGATTTTGGCTAAGATCTTGGCCACCAGGATGCACACTTTGTTGCCACAGATAATTCACCCATCACAAACTGGTCTTCTGGCCATTCTTGGATGCTACCATTTTGCGCCGTGATTTTGGGGACCTCTTCGCCAGTTTTGTCGACGACATGAATTCCAAGGCCACAACATCCCTACTCATCAACAACAAAATTTCTCCAATTATAGACCTTTTCAGAGGAGCCAAGCAGGGATGTCCACTCTCCCCTTTATTTCATTTGTCTATCGATCCTCTTCTTTACCATATATCTCAGTCCCCACTTTATAAAGGAATCTCTTCTCAAATCGGGAAATTAAAGTCACTGCCTACGCTGTTGACCTTCTTCTAATGGTGAAAAACCCCAGACAAAATTTAACCCCTATACTAGAAGACATGGTTGACAAAGGCTCCCTGTCTGGATACACAATAAATATAGACAAGAGTGAGGGTATGCTCTTAGGAGGCCCAGCCGAGCCTGTATGGTTGGCGAATCACTTGATCCAGTGGTGTAAATCGGCAATGAAATACTTAAGGGTATGGCTGACTAAACTTCCAAGCAACCTATATGCGACAAACATAACCATTAATAATGGATAGCTTTTAAAGACCATGAAAAGCTGGGCAAACCTTTCATTATCTTTTTCTGGCCGGTGTAACCTCATCAAAATGGTGGAATTCCCACACCTCTTATATATATTCCACATGCTCCCTGTGTATTTGCAGCCGAGGGATGAGAAATTTATTAATGTGCAATATAGGCAATTTTCCTGGAACAACAGGAGGGCACGAATAATCCTTTGATTATTCTCCAACAGCGCAAACTTAATAGTGGTCTGGGATCTCCAAACATACGCTTGTACAACTTGGCGGCACTAGGTCGCTTTTTAGCGGACTGGACACAGTCCACAGCTGTTTTTACGGATAGTTCCTTGGATCAGGAGGGTCTACCGGATATCTCTCTCATTAATTTTGTGCATATGCCCTACGATAACTTCCCCAGATGGTAAAGGATAATCAGCTGCTTATGCTGATTTGGCGGGCATGGCGAAAAATTAGGCAAGTAAAAAGGCTAAATCCAGATTATTCCTCACACTTAACTTTTATACGAAACCCGGACTTGCAGGATGGCAAAGCACAGGACACCTTTAAACTTTGGAGCAAGTTAGGCCTACGGCAAATAAATCATTTCATATGTCCGGATTCTAAACAGCCGTACTCAATCTCGGACTTGCAATACCGTTACCCGCTACCTCCGATTCCATTTTTCGGCTATATAAAAGCAGTTAGCTACATCACTAAGGTAACGCGGCGCATGAAACCCGATGACTGGGATGCGGTTTTTGACCGTATACTTTTAAACCCCCCACCACCCCCATGAGATGGGCGCACCTGTCTGTCATTTACGGGTATCTTCTCGAGGAACTTGACTTAGACAGAAATTAGATTTTTCAAACTAGGTGGCAGGAGAGGGAAGCTGATCTTTCCCCCGCCATGATCTTGGCAGCGTTGGCCAATGCAAATAAGTTTTTACCAGCTTCCAGATACCTCGAGATGTTCCTGATGGTGACACACAATGCCTATCTTACACCATTAAAAGGACATCGTATGGGAAGGTTCCAAACAGACCATTGCTTTAAATGTGGGTCACCTGCAGCCGATCTGTACAATTGTCTGTGGAATTGTCTTATAATCTATAGCTACTGGCTTCAGATAGCAAACTACATGAAGAACTCCCTGGTTCTGTCTTATGCCGCTTGTTCCTCTTGGGCATTATTTGGTGTTATGGATCAGGGGGGTCAGGGAGCGCACAGGTGGGACGGACTGATTCCATACATTGTGGCGGCGGCAGCCTGCAAGGCAATCCTGCAGGTCTGGCTGCAGCCTACGGGTCCCACTCTGGAATTATTTAGAAACAAACTTACTTTACTGATGCACATGGACTGGGTTGAGGCCACCTTACATAAGGAAAAACGGGTGGGAAAGTTCATCATCTTATGGGGCAGGTACATAGGTACATTGCCAACGGATATTAGGCGTAACATAAAGCACTGCTTTGAAACAACTCTATGGTATCAGGGAAGGCAATTGGCAGGTACCGAACCAATTGGTCCACTACCCGAGGGAGAACTCTAACCAATGCATACTGGCTATGTAGAGGTCGACTTTTTTGGGAGGATACAAAGTAGGGGATTCGGGATCACGCTGTCGTGGCTTGGGGGACTGATGTCCCCACTGAACATATCGGTGGGAGGGGGGGTCACACACCGTAGCGCACGCCATGGTAGGGAGGAAAGAGACACACTGCGGCTATGGAAGTTAATTTAGTTTGGTTTGATGATGTTCACGCACGGTCATACCATGGAAATTGTTATAATTCAAGTCAACACGCGAGAAACTGTGTGATGTTTGATATGATTTGTTCACTAGTTAATTAAAAAGGAAAATAAGAATGTTCTTGATGTAAGATGAACCATGCAGCTATGTTACTCTATTTGTTATGGACAGTTTCTTGTGTTGTCCTTTGCAAACACTGTTTTCACTATGTGTGATTTTGTGTCAAGGATATTGATACTTAAAAAAAAAAAAAAAAAAGAAAACAATAGACAATGTCCTTTTCACAAAAATCTTGTTTGTAATACTGATTTGTTTTTGCAAATTTTATTCTGAGTGTCCATAAGGGCATCTTTTCTGGTTTTGGGGTCAGGCTACTGTAAAAGGGATGCCAGAGGTGCCAGTAGGGCAGTACTCCTGTCAGTGGTACTAATCAAAAAAAGGGCCCAGTGATATCTTAAAAATAGGAAGTAGCACTGGGTGGGGGCCTAATTTTAATTTAGCTGCGTGTGGCCATGAAACGGTTAATAGACGACTGATGGCAGCCCTGGCTGCCACCGCACCCACTCTAACTATGGCCCTGCCAGCTGAAACCTCTGTGTTCCCTGTTGGGATGTTCTTGCTGCCACCACATATATGACATGTTCTTGGGCCCTGGTGCAAAAAGTGATAGGGGGCTCCTGCCAGTTACCCTGTGCCATTTCCAATACCGATGTCGTCTTAAGTGTCACAAGGGCCCCATAGCCGCTGCTACCGCTGTACATGCTGTGGCTATGATGTCCTCATCTTATCGGTAAACCATTGAAAGGAATTAATTATTTTAGCCTGTGAATTTTTTTCTGTAACTCTTAGGGTGCTTTCACACGGTGCGTTTTGATGCTTTTTTTGTCAATGCATTTTTTGTTCAGGAAGGTACAGCAATTAATTCTGTACATTACTGCACAAAAATCGCAGTAAAATCACGGTAATTACCGCGATTTTTGCAGTGATTCTTGTGCAGCAATGTACAGCATTAATTGCTGTACCTTCCTGCACAAAAATGCATTGAAAAACGCATCAAAAAACGCACAAAAAACGCACCGTGTGAAAGCACCCTTAGAGCCTAATTGTCTTGACTAAGATGGTACACATATCCAGTTTACTGTTGTGGATGGTAATTCCAGCTTCTCCTCACCTGTTTGGGTATAAAAATTAACCTGGTCATCCTCTCCCATTGACTTTAATGGGAATCGGCGATTGATCGGAATCTTAAATCGGTGCGATATTTTTCAAAATTGGCAATAGTCTACATCACTACTCTTGACAAATCAGGGTTACTGGTAGCAAGTGGTATCAAGCTGTAACCGTGCCTATATGAGTATAGGGAACGGTCTATGTAAGGGTAGTGCTTGAACAATAGGATATAGAAATACACACACACATATATATGTATATATATGAGAGAGATCTATATATATGTTTGTGTGCGTATATATATATATATATATATATAATCTGTTGACACTGTGTTGGCATATGTTATGTTTTCCTCTTGTGTATTTCGATCGTTGGGAATCTACCTGAATTTATGTCAATAATAGCCTTGTGTCCTTTGCTTATTTGAGCGATCCTGAGTCTGTGCTGCAACATCGTTGTGGGACATTATATATGTGTCACTTATTGTGCAGGGAATGTAAGACAGTTTCCTTTACATAAAGTAGTTACTGTCCAACAGGACATGAGAAGCATCTGTCACAATTTAATTACCCTTGATAATAGCAGGAGAGTACTAAAGTGGCCCGAAACCACTTAATTTTAATACAGTGGTGTGACTCCTTTAAAAGGTGAGGTCTTGCTAGTGACCAAAATGTCTGTTGAGGCTTTACAAGCTGTATTTGTCATGTGCATAGTAGATGGCTTTTGACACATGCTCAGTGGTAGTGTTTAGACCAGTGTTCCCCAACTCCAGTTCTCAAGGCCCACCAACAGGTCATGTTTTCAGGATCTCCCACAGAATGCACTGACAATAATTAAATCACCTGTGCAGCATAATTAAATCACCTGTGCAATGCTAAGGAAAGCTAGAAAGCATGACCTTTTGGTGGGCCTTCAGGACTGGAGTTCATTACCCCTGGTTTAGACGCTGAGGGCTTCTGAACATGCTGTTCGTGGCTTTTTTCTCATGGTGAGTGTTGTTCATGTTTTTATCACATATGAGGATGATTAATCACAGATGGATAAATTTAGCACAGTATTAGCAATTTTTATTTTTTTTAAACATTTGATGTTTATAAATATTTTACTCTCGATCACAATTATTACTGGATGTGACTTGGTTATTTCTTGGATTTCACAATTGTTATATGAATTGTGTAGATACACAGTGGGTACAGAAAGCATTCAGACTCCTTTAAATTTTTCACTCTTTGTTTCATTGCAGCCATTTGGTAAGATCAAAAAAGTTAATTTTTTTTTGCACATATACTCTGCATCCCATTTTGAAAGAAAAAAAACAGAAATGTAGGTGTTTTTGCAAATTTGTTAAACAATAAAAACTGAAATATTAGATGGTCTTAAGTATTCAGACCCTTTGCTCAATATTGAGTAGAAGCACCCTTTTGTGCTAGTACAGCTATGAGTCGTCTTGGGAATGATCCAAAAAGTTTTTCACACCTGGATTTGGGGATACTCTGCCATTCTTCCTTGCAGATTCTTCCTCTACAGTTCCTCCAGGTTGGATGGTGAATGTTGGTGGACAACCATTTTCAAGTCTCTCCAGAGATGCTCAATTGGGTTTAGGTCAGGGCTCTGGCTGGGCCAGTCAAGAATGGTCACAGAGTTGTTCTGAAGCCACTGCTTTGTTATTTTAGCTGTATGCTTAGGGTCACAGTCTTGTTGGAAGATGAACCTTCAGCCCAGTCTGAGGTCCACAGCACTCTGGAAAAGGTTTTCATCCAGGATATCTCTGTACTTGGCCGCATTCATCTTTCCTTCAATTACAACCAGTTTTCCTGTCCCTGCAGCGGAAAAACACCCCCATAGCATGATGCTGTCACCACCATGTTTCACTGTTGGAATTTAATTGGGCATATGATGAGCAGTGCCTGGTTTTCTCCACACATACCGCTTACAATTAACACCAAAAAAATCAATCTTTGTCTCGGACCAGAGAATCTTATTTCTCATAGTCTGGGAGTCCGTCATATGTTTGTATGCTGTATGTGGGCTTTCATATGTCTTGCACTGAGGCAAGGCTTCCGTCGGCACACTCTGCTATAACTCCCGACTGGTGGAGGGCTGCAGTGATGGTTTACTTTTGAAACTTTCTCCCATCTCCCTACTGCATCTCTGGAGCTCAGCCACAGTGATCTTGGGGTTCTTCTTTACCTCCCTCACCAAGGCTCTTCTCCCACAATGGCTTCGTTTGGCTGGACAGCCAGGTGGAGGAGAAGTTGTGGTCATCCCAAATTTCTTCCATTTAAGGGTATGTCCAGACGACTTCAGGTTCGGACCGACGCTGGCATGAGGAGGTGAGCGTTCTGAGCTCCCCGCCGGCCACCTGCTTCAGCCCGCACAATAGCCGTCCCGGCGGCGCTAATCGGCTCCCACAGTTCGGGTCCCGCACCCTTACCTCGCAGCCGACAGGCTGATGGACAGGTACGTCCTCCGCAGCAGCCAGACGGACGCATCTCCCCTGCCTGCCCGCACACCACAAGGGGAAAGCAAGATGGCGTCCCGCCGCATGGCGCCAACTGACGGGCGCGTCCTCTGCGACACAGCCCCGGACTCTCTGGCGGCTCCATCAGCGCATCCACCAGCGACCTCATCCATCCCCTCAGAGGGAACTTCAGGCACCTCAGGGATGGACTATAAGCAGCGAGCCCTAGAGGTGGCCAGGCACATAGCCCCTGAACTCCAGGCTGCTATTGAGGTCACTCTGCAAGCCTCCCTCAGCAAGCTGCAGAACGACATACTATCACATGATGTGAGGCTGGAGGAGCTGGAACACAGGATCTTACAATTAGAATCTGAGAATGAAGTGCTCCACCGCAAGCTATCATCCAGCAGCAAGATGTAAGATACCCTCTAGGACCGTATAGAAGACCTGGAGAACCACTCCCGCAGGAGCAATTTGCGAGTAGTGGGATTATCTGAACAGATACAGCAATCTGAATTACAAGACCTCTGCCAATCTACTCTGCCACAGGCACTGGGCATTAAACACGGCTGCAGAGTTGAAAGGGCGCACCGTATCGGCCCTGAACCCCCTTCTAATAAGGGGAAAGGAGACCAATTGAGGAGAAGACCCCATACTGTTATCATCAAGTATCTTGACTACAACGACAAGCAGGAGATCTTCGAGGCTTACCACAAACTGAAGTCTCCACCGCTTCTTGAAGGTCAGAAAATATTAATTTTTGAAGACTTCTCACTAGAAGTATCTAAACGTCGCCGAGCCTTCAGCAAGCTCTGCTCTCTCCTGTTCTCTAAGATGATTCGCTTCCAGCTACTATACCCAGCTACCTTAAAAGTACTTTTGCCAGACGCTGCTCCGAAATATTTCACCTCGCCAAAGGAGGCAGAAGACGATCTTCGCTTCCTTGCTGAGCCCAGGCCTTCTCCTTCCAGATCACCCTCCAACGGCGGAGTCGGGTCATCCTCCCCCCCTCCCCGAGACTCTCAACCTCCTGGAGCCAGAAATCGCCGAGTTCCCGTGTTCTCCCTGCGACCCCTCAACACTCCCCGACTTGAACTTTTGTTCCAGAGCTATTTGGGACTTCTTGACGTTCCGGGGTCGTGAGTAATTCCTGCGGTGCTGCAACCTGTGGCATAACTAGGCCCTATTGTTACTATTGGTGATATTATTACTAGTAATGCTTTTATTAATACTTGTAAATGCTTGTCTATTTTCTGGACACTAATCACTGCCACAAATGTCATGTAATGTTAGCTGTTCAGTTTAGTTTACTTGCGCAGAATTTAGGTATGGACTGCATATACATGGTTAATTCAGATGGCAGTTACGTAGTGGGAGCCATTACCTTCCCCCCCCACTCCCTCCCCCTTTTCTTTCTGGCAGTGAGGCTGGCGGAGGCCTTTATTTTTATATCTGTTTTTACTCTTCTTTTCTCTCTGGCCCTTTTTTCTAGGCGCCTTCCACGTGCCAGAAAAATGTGAGGTCCCCTCACGCGATAGATGAGTCTGAGTGGCATAATCCCTGGCTCTCTGCGTGTCTTATTTGATTTATTTTCATTTTCAAATTTTGATGTACAGTTTATAAGTATTACATAGGTTTTTATGTTGTTCTTCCTGTGTAGAGTGTACTCTGAGCTGAGCGCCTCTGAGCGACGCTTCCCCTTTGACCTCTGAATTCACACAGCCCGCGCTCCTTGAATCCCTCCCTCTCCCCTTCCCTCACACATGAGGGTTGTCACATGGAACACTAAGGGGCTCCGCTCCCCAAACAAAAGGGTCAGGGTTCTGCGCCACCTGAAGAAATCTCGCCCAGATATTGTCTTCCTCCAGGAGACACACCTGACATGCGATGATTTCTTCCGGATGCGTAAGCTATGGGTTGGACATGTCTTTGGTTCACCCGCAAAGGAGGGAAAGGCAGGAGTAATTACCCTAGTGCATAAGAAATTTCCCCTCCAGGTAGTTTCGCACGATTCTGACCAAGACGGTAGATGGTCGCATTTGAAAATTAGCCATAATGGTAGCAACATCAGCTTATATAACGTATATGGCCCCAACTCTCGAAGTAGGTCTTTCTTTGTGACATTGGCAGACAGAGTTCAAAAGGACGCTGCCTCTTCCACAATTATAGGAGGTGACATGAATGTTGTGTTAGACGAAGTTCTGGATAGGAAGAGAGATGCGACTCTTAATCCCCCTGCGGTCTCGTCCGCTAGGCCCAACATAGGTGTTCTTCAGCACTTTTTGAGCTCCACTGGGATGAGAGATGGGTGGAGAGATCTCCACCCCGATAATAGAGAGTTCTCCTTTTTCTCCCCCTCTCAGCAGTCGTGGTCGCGCCTGGACTATGTTCTCGTCTCTAACGATCTTCACAAGAGGCTAGTTGCCTCTGAAGTCTCTGATTTACTTATTTCGGATCACTCCCCGGTGGTGACCGAGGTAGCAGACGCTTTCCCTAGGGGGTCTGACTTTATATGGCGGTTCCCTGCCTATATGGCTAAGACCGAGGCATTTTCAGACCTGGTGCGTGGATGGTGGTTGGAATATGCGTCCGCCAATGCGGAACATGCAACAGATACCCCACTCTTTTGGGCAACCGCCAAGTCAGTTCTCAGGGGGCGTATAATAGCCCACACCTCCGCATATAGGCGTAAGCTAAACGATGAATATAAAACAGCAACAGAAAAGGTGAGGCAGACCTATAAAAGATTTCTATCAGACCCCTCGGAAGAAGCCAGAAAAGAGTGGGAAAATGCCAAGAGGGTCTTTAACCTATGGTTGGGATGCAGGGAGGAGGTCCAAAGATCTCACCTGAAATCCACCCTATTTCGCCATGGGAATAAAGCGGGGAAAGTATTGTCTAGACTGCTCCGGGAGGGTCACAGCCCTTCTCATATTACCTCCATTCGTACTCCTGTGGGACATACCACTTCTGATCCACTCAAGATCAATGAATCCCTTAAAGCATTTTACGAACAGCTATACTCTACCGGGGCAAGCTCTACTCTCACCGTAAATGAGGAGAGCACTAACTTCCTGGCATCCATATCACTCCCTACTATGTCCCCTGAACAATTAGAAGACCTAAATACTGAGATCACTACCCAAGAAGTACAGTTGGCCATGCGTAAATTGACGTCCGGGAAGGCCCCAGGCCGCGACGGGTTCTCTGGGGACATATATAAAATACTGATAAACCTTTGTCCCCCCTGCTGACTGACTACTTTAATCACATAATTAGAGGGGGCAATATTCGGCCTGAATCTAAGAACGCCTACATAAAAGTAATTCCAAAGAAAGGCAAGGATCCCCTTCTTCCATCCTCTTATCGCCCGATCTCATTAATAGACACCGATCAGAAACTCCTTTCAAAAATCATGACCGATAGATTGCCAACTTTGCTACCCTCCCTTATCGGTCCAACGCAAAAAGGAATTATCAAGGGTCGTGCAGCGGTGGGAAACCTTAGAAAGGTCCTAGCGGTGCTGGAGAGTGTGAAGGGTTCCGCCCTGTCATGATTGCTATAGATGCTGAAAAAGCATTTGATAATGTCCGGTGGGAGTGGTTGTGGAAAGTTCTGGACCGTATGGGGGTGAAAGGTAGTTTTAGAAATCTACTTTCCGCTATTTATAGCAACCCAACTGCTCAGATTCACACCCCAGGATACCTCTCGCAGCGCTTTTCCCTCTACAAGGGTACTCGACAGGGTTGCCCCTTCTCCCCCTTATTATTTGACATCGCCTTAGAGCCCCTAGCTCGCTTCCTGGAAGATTCAGATCTCTTCGCTGGTATCAATGTTGGCCGTGGCCAGATAAAAATAGCCCACTTTGCGGATGATCTTCTCTTTCTTTCTGACCCGGTTAGTCACCTTCCGAGGATTTTCACTTTCCTAGAGGATTTCGGAAGGTACTCTGGGTACAAAGTTAACGCCTCTAAGAGCGAACTCCTGGAGATAGGGTCTCCCCTTCCAAAGGCCGCTTGGCGTGATATGGGATTAGATATTAAGCCGGCGGTTTCCCACATTACATATTTGGGTATAAAAATTGGAATAACTCCTAACACTATATATAATTTGAGCTTTCCACCTCTGATCAAAAAGATATCTGACCTATGTAGATGGCAGGGCCTCCCCCTTTCTTTAGCGGGCAGGTGTCATGCCATTAAAATGGTATGTTTTCCATAGCTCCTATACCCCCTCCAAACCCTCCCCTTGCTACTGCGTCACACCGACATTAATAGGTTGCATTTCTCCTTCACTCGTTTCATTTGGGCGGAACGGAGACCTCGTATAGCTCTCAATAAATTGATGCTTCCTGTGAACCTGGGTGGCTTAAACCTCCCGAATGTCCGCTTTTATAATCTGGCGTGCCTCACTAGACACGTCTTGGATTGGATGGGAGAGACGAGCAGATACTCCAATTTTGACCTGGAAAGAGATTTGATGTACCCGTGGCATCCTACATTCAAAACTTTCACTAATCCCTCCTGGGGTCAGGGGCTCCCTTCTGCTCAAGGACACGATTGCAACGTGGAAACATGTCCGTAAACTACTGATGTTGCCATTTTAGACTTCCCCTATGGGAATTACCGGAGTTCCCTCAAGGCCGTACCAACCCCATGTTTAAGCTGTGGAGGGACAGGGGTGTGAAATATGCGGAACACATAATGCACATGGGAGAGAAGGTGGTTGTCCCCTTCTGAAATCAGAACAAAATTCTCCCTTCCATCGGCTCATATATTCGCCGTGCTACAAGTCCTCTCCTTCTGTAAATCTAAACTTAGGAATCTCTCAAGGGTATGTGCCCCAAACAGGTTTGATTCTCTGTTGAGATGTCACAATTAATCTTTCACCCTCTCACACATCTACAGTATTCTGTGGGAATGGGATATGGGTAAAAGAGGCGAGTCTCCCTTCGCGAAGTGGGGGCGCACGTTGGATGACCCTGACCTCCCAGATAATATCCTGTCGGACCTAGGTAAAGTCCGCAAAGAAGTGATATGCGAGAGTTGGAGGGAGACCCATTTTAAGATAATTCACAACGCTTATTATGGTTTTAACCTCCCCCCTACACGCAACTGCCCAGATAGGTGCCAATATTGCCCCAAATGCCAGGCCCCGGCTACTACCATGTGGCATGGATTATGGCAATGCCCCTTTACGCAGCTGTTTTGGGACCATTTCATTGAATATGTACGACAGCACTGGCGAGTCACTTTAACCAAGACCTATGACCTATTGATCTTCCACTACACTAGACCCCCAGAGGATGGGGAGCCTGGGGATCAGGCAGCGAAATATGTTCCCAGCATAGTTCACATAGCAACTTTGGTGGCTAAGCGCTGTCTTTTGCTGTACTGGCTGAAACCACAAACTCCACCCCTATCTCTGTTAGTGGATAGTCTGAAGCAGTATTTGATTGCAGACAAACTTGAAACAGAACGACACAAAGAACTGCGTACAGAGAGGTTTTTTAAAAAATGGAAACCTTTTATTCTTTCACACTTTTCCAAAGATGAGACAACCCAGTTGATGTCTTCCTTCCGATACACGGGCTGGTATGCAAGGGAGGCTCTATAAGGCACCTTGGGCGCTCTTGAACAACGATGACACCCCCCTTCCCTTCCCATCCAGTCAATCCGCTCTAAGCTACCACACCTTCCTGTACATATCTCGCTGATAACGTCGCTGTCTACATAGCCAGTTGACAGGCTCAGCGCTCCCACCCCCCACCCCCCCCCCCCCCCCTTGCCCCTTGGTAATCCTCTGTTGGCAATACTGAATTTCGCAACTGTGAGGTCAGAACAAAATTTTCCTCCTTCACCGCAAAGTGGCAGCTCAGACTCACTTTTGTTTGGTTTGTTAGAATTTCTCTCTTTGTTACTTAACCGCTTTGCTATTACAAGATCTCAGTTAGTCTCACATTGTTTTGTAAAGTGATTTATTTGCTAGGCTTTCCATGCCTCTACTAGTTCTTCAGCTCTTTGCCAAAGAATAATGGAGTCTTTGTTTTATTAGTATTATGTTTTAACATGTGTCTGTCACTGACGTTCTTTCTCTGTATAGAAAGCCATAACTTTCTTCTGTAACTGTGTTAACTATCTTTGGAATATTTCTGAATATTCTTTGAATTCTTATTAGATATGTTCTTTTTTTTTTCCCTTTAAAAAATAAAAAGCAATTAAAATGCTAAAAAAAAAAAAGGTATGTTCACATGTCTTAATTGCAGGGTGTACAGTACGCCCCTCAATTACGCCAAGTGTTCAGGGAGTCGCGCTGATCGGCGCGTACTCCCGAGGCGCGCGGGAGGGGGGGTCTAGCAGCCTGCCGGCCCTATATACATGCATTACTCGCGGCGCGACCTGTTACTGATCGTATTGTACATGCGGGGAGAGGAGGCGTAATCCATAGTAATGATTGGGGCGCATTTCGCTCGTATTAGAGTGCAGTACGCCGCAAAATACATGGCGAAATGCACGCCAAAATAAGCTGTGTGTACATACCCTAAGGTTTATGGAAGCCACTGTGCTCTTAGGAAGCTTGAGTGCTTGCAGAAATTATTTTGTAACCTTGGCCAGATCTGTGCTTTCCTACAACTGTCTCTGAGCTCCTTGGGCAGTTCCTTAGACCTCATGTGCTCTGAAATGCACTGTGATCTGTGAGGTCTTATATAGACAGGTGTGTGCCTTTCCTAATCAAGTCCAATCCGTTTAAATAAACACAGCTGGAATCCAATGAGGATCAGAAGGAATGGATAGCTTATGAGTTAAATATGAGTGTCACAGCAAAGGGTCTGAATACTTTGACCATGTGATATTTCAGTTTTTCTTGTTTAATAAATTTGTAAAAATATCTGCATTTCTGTTTTTTTCTTTCAAGATGGGGTGCAGAGTGTACATTAATGAGCAAAAAAAAAAATGAACTTTTTGGATCTTACCAAATGGCTGCAATGAAACAATGAGTAAAAATGTAAAGGAGTCTGAATACTTTCTGTGCCCACTGTATATTTCACTAATTTTATCACTTTATGATATAATTAAATTTGATTATTTATGCTCTGTATGCACTGCTACACTTTGAGAAAAGTTCCATTGAGGAACTGAAACGTCGCATGGAAACATGGGTGAATAAACGTTAAAAAGTTTTCAAAATTTATCTAGAGATGCTCTTTCTATCTTGTCTGGAGCTTGATTGGTGAAGGATTGGGTCTGATCCTCTGAGGCGTGCACTCCTCACTACAGTGAGTTTGTGGTGGTGCAGTGATATTTTTAATTTTGTATATGATATCTCTCTATCGCTCGCTCTCTATCCCTCTATTACTTTGTCGAGGCACTGTCCATTCCTATGTTATGGGTTTTTTTGGGGTTTTTTTTAATTATTTTTATTTAGAAGAGAAGCATACACAATACCGCATATCAAAGACAGCATCTCATAAATGTAGCATGTGATTTTCCTCTTGTACAAAAGGTTACAATATCATTGTCATCACTCTTCTCCATTTTGCAATAATAACACCCATCCCAACTGAAACAATCAATGTGAAATTACCGACGACTGTACCCGAGGGCCCTCTGGAAGGGGACCCTCCCTGTTACCCATGAAGGTTTTTTTACCCTTGCAACTTGCCCTCAAAACCTAGATATCCAATGAGCAATTGCCTTAACATCCCCCTATCAAGGGTCATCCCCAATTTCCAATCTCCCCAATGACCCCGCCAATTTTTCCAGGAGGTAGTAGCAAGAAGTGCGGAAGTGATCCATCAGTTCTTTAATATCCTCGTCCGCTAAAGATTTGACAATAAAACTCTTCAATTGCTGAAAAAATCTCTTTGTCAGTGTACTTTTGTTTGATTCTGCCTCTATTCTGTCTATCATCATCAAGTTTCTAATCGTGAGATCTATTTCCTCCTTAGTTGGGACACTCTCCTTTAACTAATGTCGTAAGATGCATTTCTTTGCCACTAGAAGCATGATATGTACCTCTTTGTGGTTCACTAACGCCTGCCCCTCCCTCCCCTCTCCTGGAAGTCGCTTTAGGAATGTAGTGGAAAATAGTACTCATCGAGTCGCTTGGTACCTCCACCCCCCATATCGCCTTGATAGACTGCCGAGTGCTCTCCCAAAACTTCTTCAGTTTTGGGCAATGCCATATCCCATGCACTAGGTCAGCCTTTTGCAACTTGCATTTTGGGCACTCTCTCAAAAAATCAGCGGGGGCATTCCTATAGGGAAGATTAAACGCATATGTTGCCTTGTGAGCCAAGCGGAAGACCATTTCCCTCCAATTTTCGTTGACAACGGCCTTCCTGACTTTTTCTAACCCTTTCCTTATTTTTTGACTCACCTCTGGATCTTCCAACTCCCTACCCCAAGCCCTGAAACAGAGCTCTTTAGTTGAGCAAAAACCATTTTCACATAACTTTTTGTAGATACCGGATAAGGAGTCCATTTGGTCTGGCTTGCCTATAAGGGTATCAAACTGTCCCGGGGTTTCTGCTGCCACTGGGTTTTTAACTTGTTTTTTACAAAAGGTCATTAATTGCCAGTATTGAAAAATCTGCTTGTCCCCCAACCTATACCTTTCTTTAATTTCTTGCCATGTCATGAACCGGTTATCTTTCTCATGGATTAGATCCCCCATTGTTCGGATGTTTTTGTTTTTCCATTCCCCAAAAAATGTATTGTCCCTCCCTGCCGGAAATGCTCGCATCTCCCAAATGGGAGCATACTTGGAAAGATGGACTGGTAACGTAAACCGTTTCTTTACATGTTTCCAGGTAGCTATTGTGTCCCTGAGAATCACACTCTGCTTGACATGAGGGGGAAGATCCCTGACTGCCGTATGCAGGTTCTCTGGGCTCGCCAGTTGCTGTTCCAGTCTCAAATTGGAGAAATATGAGCTATCATTTATCCAATCTCTCACATGTCGAACAAGAGCCGCCAAGTTATATAGTCTAATGTCGGGAAGGTTGAGGCCCCCCTCTGGTTTAGGTAAAGCCAGTTTCCTATAAGCAATCCTGGATCATTTTGAGTTCCATAAAAAGCCCAGAAACGCTGACCGGAGTCTGCTAACATCCTTATGCTTCAGTAGCAACGGGATGTTCTGCAAGGGGTACAACAATCGGGCAAAACTAATCATCTTCAATAAATGTGCTCTCCCAAATAATGATAGTGGGAGTGGACTCCATCTTTTTAGTTCTCCAATAATTTTTTCTACCAGTGGTGTATAATTCAGGTTGTACAGCGATGATGTCCCCCTACCTATCTTAATTCCCAAATGCGTCAGATGTGTCGTTACTACCTGTACCTTCTCCCTAAGTCGACCCTCCCCTCTTTGGTAACCCAAAAGGAGCAGTTGGCTCTTGACTGAATTAATCTTATAGCCGCTTAATGTCCCCATGCCCTCTAGAAAATCTAACACTCTTCCCAGATGGTCTTTTGGGGAGTTCATAAATAGTAACATGTCATCTGCAAAGCAACAAACTTTAACTTCCTCTGTCCCTACCTTTATCCCCTCAAACAAAGCTGAAGAGACTAGGTGTCTAATAACAGGTTCTAAGGCTATGTTAAACAATAATGGGGACAAGGGGCACCCCTGCCTCGTACCTTTTTGAAGACTAATAGGCTCAGAAAGGAAACCTGGGGTATTTACTCTTGCCTGTGGGTTATTGTAAATGGCTTCAACAAAATCTCTGAAATTACCGTGGATGTTCATCTTAGCCATAACTTTGTATAGCCATGTACATTTCCCATTATCGAAAGCATTATCGGCATCAACCACCAATAAAGCTGGGCTTGTATTTCCTTATCTCCGACTCTCAAGACCATCCTTTACTGACAATAGAGTCAGAATATTCGCTACCCCTGATCGTCCCTTAACAAAGCCATTTTGGTTAGAACCTATTAGTTTGGGCAGTAGGGAAGCCAACCTATTCTCCATCAATTTGGCAAATATTTTTATGTCAACGTTAAGTAACGATATCGGGCGATACGAGCTAGGACAATCCGGTTCCCTCCCTTCCTTATGTAAGACTTTGATATATGCTTATTGGATGATGGCATTACCTTTTTTGTCTCTATGATTTTTTCAAAGACTCTATAAGTTCATCCCCCATCTCTTGACCAAGCATTTTATAAAATCCTCCAGTTATTCCATCCGGCCCTGGCGCTTTATTGTTTGGAATCCCTACTATCGTGGCCATTAACTCTTCTTTCAAAATTGGGGCATTCAGGTCATCTAAGTCCTCTCCTGATAAAGTTGGTAATCTAACCTTTTCTAAAAATTGGGCATGCTCCATTGTAGGTTGTCCTTCCCTATATAAAATGTCATAATACTCAAATACTTTGTTTATCTGTTTTGGGTCGGTATGTTTGATCCCCTGGGCATCTTTAATCCCCTGAATGATAGTTGCCTTTCTCCTACCTTTGGCCATGTTTGCTCACAGCTTTCCTGATTTATTTCCAAATTTAAAGAAGGACACCATTTGCTGTTCACTGTAAAATTTCTCAATTTTGCTTTGCCAGCCCTCAAATTCTGATTTAGTTTGTATCCATTTACTTTTATCCTCATCCTTCAAGGTACTCACAAACTTTGTATATCTTTCCCTGAGGAGACGCGTTGCATCTCTGAACCTTTCCCTGGCCCGTTTCTTAACACTCGCAGTGTTTGCGATTATTTTTCCGCTCAAGTAGGCTTTCGCAGTATCCCAAAACAGGAAGGGGTTATCTCTATGACTATCATTCGTTTCACAGTACTCTTTCCACCAACCCTTCAGTAACTCTGGGCAACCTTCTTCCTGAAGGAAAAAGGCCAGCATTCTCCAAATTATGTCAGTCCCTTTAGGATAAGTATCCTGAAGCGTCAGAGTAATTGGGGCGTGATCTGATATCACAATATCTAGAATTTTCGACTCCCCCCCACTTGCTTACCAGGCTGTAATTTAGAAAAAAGTAGTCTATTCTGGACCAGGCATTTTGAAGGTATGAGTAAAATGTGAACTCCCTCCCTTCTGGGTTACCGTGCCTTCATATGTCTTTCATTCCACGGTCTGAGACCCATCTTTGCAGCGCTTGGTCCCCCTGTGTACTTCTGCTGTCTTGTCTCGTTATTACCCGTTGTCTGTCCTCCCTCGTGTTCATGACCCCATTGAAGTCGCCCGCCACTATGATTTGTGATTCCCTATTCTGAAGAATTGCCAGTTCTAAAGTCTGGAAGAAATCCTTGTCTTGCTTGTTTGGAGCATATACATTATATAAACTTATTCTACCTGTCGGGGTGTCTAAAGTGGCCTTGATTATTCGACCATCAAGAATTATGTCCGACACCACCAATGTACATTGGGACTGCTTATGTATAAGAACCATCACTCCCGCTTTTTTATCTGGTGCCGGTGAACCCACCATCTCCCCTACCCCCATTTTTTGCATTCTTCCCATGTGTTTTGCCCTTTTATGAGTCTCTTGTAACTGTACTACGTCCCATTTAATCTTCTGCAGGTATCTTAACACCTTTTTCCTTTTGTGTGGGGAATTAAGACCTTTGATATTCCAAGAGATTACTTTCATCTCCCTATTATCCTGCTTGATGAAGCTGGATGGCAGCTGCTCTGACCATCGAGGACTCCCCTTCCTGTCTTTCCCTGGGTAATCCCCTGACCCATTTTCCGCTCAAAGAATATCTTCAATACAGAGACCAAATAGCATTTCACATTGATATAACCACATATTCCCTTTTCCCCAACCATACCCAAAACCTGAGCATAATGCCCAAACAATAGAAACATCAAAATCTGAACTCCACTTTTTTCCAACGGTGTGAGCCGCTTAACTTTGACCTCGTGGTGTGGACTACGCCCACTCTCCCTTCTTCAATGGGATGAACCACTTAAGCAACCAATGCTCCCCTCCCCCGCTCTTTTTCTTGGTGCAAGCATTAAACCTTTCTAGAATGCAAAATCAGTCCTCCGCATCTTCATAATGAAGGCTATAAGTTTCCTTGTCATGTTGGAGGAATATCTGGCAAGATCTAGGGTGAATGATCTGGGCAATTACTGACTAAGTCACAGATCCCCTCATATAACACAGTATTATAGTCTCCTGCCTGTTAACAGGGGGAGAGGAGGAGGGGGAGGGCAGTGTGCATTGCTCCATATAACCCAGTCTGCTGCCTGGCAACAGAGGAGAGGGGGGGGGCAGTGTGCACTCCTCACATCAGTTCAGGCTGTGTGTATAATTGCATATAGCACAGCAAGAAGCTTGTGGAGTCAGCCTGAAGCTCTGCAGACACATGAGAAGCATGCAGGAGGCTGTATAGCTGTCCTCTGCAGACACATAGGAAGCATGCAGGAGGCTGAGGAGCTGTCCTCTGCAGACATCCTTCTGCTTCTACTGCCTCACCCAGAATGATGATGTCACAGGTCTTCAGTGAGGAACGACACACCCGCTGAGAGAAGAGACTCACCCCTGGATTTCACGTTCAATCTCAGAGAATTAGCTGAAGAGCATGAACAGTTCAAACGATAAAACTTCATTGTCCAAAAAACAATGGCAGAACTTCGTTCCCCACCCCCCCCCCCCTCCCTCATTTTCACGTCCCAATGTTAAGAAAAACTGTGAAACAGCTGTGGACCCAAAATGCACAATACATCCCTAGATGAGTTCTATAATAGTGGGATTTCTGGAAGATGTTACCTGTTATGGTACTTTGGCGGTTTTGTAAATGTGACCTGGCAACCACCAAAATAAGCATTCTGAAAGCCAAATAGTGCTCCCTCCCTTGTACGCACATATGCCCAAACAGCAGTTTACACTCACATATAGAGTATTGCCAAACTTGGAAGAAATGACACAATACATTTAGGAGCGCTTTCAATTCCAAGATTTTTAGCTAAAGCTGCAGATTGTTGGAAACAAATGTAATTTTCACAGCCTGTGGGGTTACGCATTACACTTCTGGATATATTCCTTAAGATGTATAGTTTCAAAACTGAGGTCTTTTCAGGGGTGTTTCAAGAGTTCCACAGTCCCTACCCTCTCTCTCTCCACCTCCCGGTTCATCACTAATGACGTTACCTCCATGGATCACATGATGCTGCAGCCAATCATTTGAGCTCTGTGGTCACATGCTGTGCATGCAGGCATTTGATTGCGGAGACCAGAGATTGGTTGCAGCATCATGTGATCCATGATCATGTTGTCATCAGTGAGGGAAGAGGGAGCTCTGGCATCGTTGGAACAGTGGTAATGAGTGTTAATTATTGGTTAGTTTATTTTAGTATAGTTGGAGGTGGTAGGAAAGTTTTTGAAAGTCTTGGAGAACCCCTTTAAACACGCATCATTATGTTAAGTGTTGACATTCAAATACAGTATTTGAAGGAATCTTAGAGAAAGATATGTATCCTACATGCTGCATAGAGATCCAGTAATGCTCAGCATGTACTTTTGCCAATAATTTGTACATAAAGATGTTCCACACCACCATATTCTTGAAGCTGCATAATTTAGACATATTGGGGCAGATTTATCAAAGCAGTTGCGCCAGAATTCTGTCTCCATTTGCACCAGAAACCAGATTTTCACCACATTTACTATGTGTTTTAGACAGTTTCAGACGCTTCTGCGCCTCGTCCGACAAAGGGGGCGTGGCCCCGTAAAAGGGCGCGGTTTCGTGGCGTGGCTTAAGTGCGACCAAAAATGCACCCAGATTTTGTCGGCGTTTCTGGTGTGAAAGTAAGACAACTTAATTGTGGTACAGAGTTAGACTAGACAGTTCTAACCTGCACCAGATTTATCAACACTATGATAAATGTGGTGCATTATAAAACTGTCTAGTCTAACTTTACACTGTCTAAAAGTAAGACACTATTGATAAATCTGCCCCATTGAGTTAAAAAGGTGCTTGAATTTTGCGGTCTTGTCTCCTTCCTGCAGATCTTGCATACTACAAAGAGACGGAAAGAAATGTTTTATTTATTTACTTTCAAAAATGCAGTTTTGGCCCAGTTGTTACATAAGAATGTTAATACAGTCAACTTTTTCTGTTGTGCCACCGCAAATTGTACTTCTTTCATTTGAATTCTTCCGTTTGTCTTTTTTTATATTTTAAATTTGAGTTGTGGTGATGCATCACATAACTTAATATTTCCATTTTAACTAAATTTTTAGATGCAGAAATAGGGTTTTGTACAAGAGATATCACACCAATGTTATTGTTGTTAAGATACAGTCAGTATCTGATTAATATGATAATGTATGCGTAATAAATTTTTTATAGCCTGTATATTAGTGTAGAAACAGTAAGGGTCCTCCATCCACATGACAATCATTTCTATTCAGAAATCCACATGGATTTGGATTTTAAAAAATGTCAAAAACCGGTTGTGAATCAACACCATAAACCTCAATTGGAAATCCAAGTTGCACTGCGTTTTTTAACAGTTTGTTAACTTCTCAATATGAAGCGATGAAAGAGGAGTTTCTGAGGGGTGGGATTTATTGATCTTTGTTACCAAGCACAGAGCAGACTTGCAGTGGCAGACACAACATTCTTAAGAAGAAAAAGCTAGAAGTAGTTGATCTTCTATTAAAAAAACACTAAGATTTACCTAAAGAAAACTATGTTTTATTTGCAATATAAAATAAAAAAGGATCAAAGCAGAGGAGATGAAAAATTTTATTACTCATATTTATTTTTCACTTGTCTTTTAAATGATTTATATTTAGAGCTCCTTCAGTTCCTGCATGATCACTTTCTGCTGAGACTCCATTCCTTGCCACTGCTGCTGTTCCATTTCCTGCAGCCACTACTTGCCACAACTCTCTCCTGTTTCCCCTGACCTCAGAACCTTTCACCCTGTTCACTGCTGTTCTTTTCCTGTTATGATAATGTATGCGTAATAAATTTTTTATATTTCTGTATGCATGAACTGGATCCTGGTCTCATTAATAGGCTGTGTGTGAGTAACTTGTGTTTTCCTTGCATACTTCAGCCTGTGCCATCCAACTACAATGTTCGTCCTTAATTCTGCAGAGGATTTCTTAACCAGTGCATCATCAATATCAATTTCAGATCTTGGCACATCAGTTTTTGTCTGAAAGGGCAAAGGTGGAATTGATCATGTTTTTGCTATCTAAAAATGCGTTGTCATGGACTTCAGCTTGCAAGACTTAACTTCCTTCTGGAGAGTCTTTATCCCCTTAACAAGTGTTTTCTGTCTCGTCACATTCGTTTTTTCCTTCCTACCTTCCAATAGCCATAACTTTTTTTATGTTTCCATCTTCATAGACTTATGAGAGATTTTGTTTTGCAGGACAATATGCACTTTCTAGTGGTGTATTTGACCATACAATAAAATATACTAGGAAGCTAGAAAAAAAAAATCCAAGTGGGGTCATTAAAAAAAAAAAAAAAGTACTTTTGTCAGGTTTGCAGTGGTTTTGTTTATACAGTGTTTACTTTTAGGTATAAATAATCTGTCTGTATCCTACAGATTTATAAGATTCCGGCAATGTCAAACGTGTTTTTGTGATGTTTTAGTACCGTAAAAAAATAATCAAGCCTTTTCTATTTATTAAATTTGCAGTACTCTCTTCTGCGACCACCAACTTTCTTTGTACTGTACTTCAATCTATGGACCTGAGTGATGGTTCATATTTTGTGGCCTGAACTGTGCTTTTTATTGGTCCGATTTTGAGATAGATGCGACTTGTTGATAATTTTTTATTCCAATTTTTAGGGGATGAGAAATGAGCAAAAAAAACAGCAGTTTTTGCATTTGGAATTTTTTTTCTTCTGCGATGTTCAGCGTATTGAATTATGTTATATTTTAATAGATTGGACTTTCACAGATCCGACTATACCAACTATGTGTAACTTTTTTTATTCTTTATTTTTAGTTGTAAAGTGGCAAAAGGGGGGGTGATTTGAGCTTTTCATTTTTTTTTTTCTTTAAAAATCACTGAATTCAAGTCTCCCCAAAAAGATTAAAAATAAAGACGTTCACAATTTTGGTATTGCCTTGGCGTAACGACCTTGCCTATAAATCTGTCACATTTAACCTGCACGATAAACAGCGTAAAAAAGTAAGGACTGTGATTTTTGTTTGTGCACATAAAATGGAATAAAAAGCGATCAAAAAGTCATATAAACCCCTAAGTGGTACCTTGAAACTCGTCAGTTCATCCCAGAAAAAAGCCCTTGCACAGCTCCATACATTGCAAAACAAAAAAGTTATGGTTTTCAGAAGATAGTGATGCACTAATATTGATTTACACAATAAAGCCTCCTTTTTTAAAGGCTACAACATAAAAAAAACTATCTAAGTTGGATATTGCTGTAACTGTATCATCCCACGGAGTAAAACGAACATCTATCTTACACACAGAAGTGTTGGTACTTTGAAAATGGAATTTTTTTTTTTTTTTAATTTTCACAATATTTTGATATTTTTCACAAATAAATAGGGATTGTAAGGACAAAAATTTAGTACTAAGTTAATGCACGATGGGTCACGAGAAAACAATCTCTGAATTACATGGATAGATAAAAGTATCAAAAAGGTATTCCCACATAAAGTGACACTTCAGATTAGAAAAATGGTTCTCCGTCTTTTGGTCCAAAACTGGCTTCTACCTTAAGGGATTAAATATCCATTTACTGGGCCAATTATTTAACTCTTAGGTGAGAGTCTGCTCTTCTCTGTGAAGACATAAGAGAGGAATCTTGGACGAAATAAACATACAGTTGTCAGCTTCTAATTATGTGATCAACTTTTATTGCAAACTTTCTAAGGGTATGTTCACACGGCTTATTTTGATGTGGTTTTGAACGAGGTTTAAACCTGTACAAATTAATAGCCAGAACAAAAATTGCGCCAAAAACCGCGCCTAAAACACGCTTCAAGAATTGACATGACACTACTTTTTCATCGCTTCCAAAGAAGCGCGTAAAAACATTGTCGTGTGTGAACTACAACGAGCTTTTACATAGGAATCAATTAAATGAACTATGGGCGTTTTGGATGAGGTTTTGGGCAAGGAAACACTCCGTAAACCTCGTCCAAAACCCCATAAAAAAAAGCCGTGTGAACATATCCTAAATCTGTCATTCAACTTGGATTATGTTAAGCCATATGATTTTAATAGTGTATCATGGGATGCACTTGAATTAATGTGTTAGCAATGACTTATGCCAAGTCTTTGCAAATTAAAAGTATAGCAAGTACATGAAGTAACATACCTTTTCATCTGCTTTTCAAGATAAGGTATCCTTCTATTCATGTTTCAATGGAACTTGTGGTGTTATGTCCTGGCAAACCATTATGAACCTGGGTGCTTGAATGTCTCTCATTTTCACTTGGCAACCCTGAACTGAAGCCAATGTCCTGAAATATTCTTTTAAACTTCTGCCAGCTCTCCTGCAGTGCTTTTCTATATTTTCTTGAGGTATACATAAAAAGAATAAATAGTTTATATGTTGCACTGCATGCCATTAATTAGGTACACATCACAAGGTGTATGCCCTGTGCTTGTAGGCCATTAAAGGGGTTTTTCCACAAAGCAAAATCCCTTTTCGAGGCTGGCTGGTAGCTCACTAGGATCTGGTCTCAGTGAAAGGGGAAATAGCTGTGCTTGTATAAGTCTCCCCAATTTATATCTTTGAGCGTTATGAATATAGCCAAGCACACACGAACTTACTTTGTAGTGAGCTACACACCAGCCTTTGAAAGGGATTTTGCTTTGTGGCAAAACCCATATAAGTACCATATGTATGCCAAGAGTGCCCTTTTGGCTTATGTTCAAGTGATATATGTCTGTATGCCTTTTTTCACTGCAAATTGAATGCCTCAAAAACATAGGAATCAAGAATCAATTTAGATAGCTGCCAGGGGCTATATGTTATGTAAAAATATTTTGTGGATAGAACCTAAAATGCGATGGTCAGTAAAGTGTCAATTTTCAATGTACAGTAGGTATTTTGTATAAGCAACACATTCAGCATTTTGCTCAGGATGAGGAATTTTGAATTCTCATATTTGTCAAAACATATCCATGCTATTCTGATCTAAAACAAAATACTTATTTCAATGATAAGCTTATGGGACAAAAATATACGTGTCTGAAGGGTTTCCGCTAACTGTGTAGCTTACATGGAATACATACAAACCTGTAAGCTTATCCCATATCATTGCTACAGTTGCCAAATTCAAGGGCCTTTGGAATTGAATTTTTGCTTTGCCTTTTTTTTTTTTTTTTTTTTTTTTTTACAAACTGTGGACTGTTGTTGAAAGAAGCATACCTTTTATGCTATAAAAGTAAATCTATGGACAGTTAACATTGTTCTACTGTAAAATTCAGGGCATTTATTGATCTCAGAAAGATTAGCAAATTAAAGGTGATTTAGTTGAGGAGTGAAAAGGCTGCTTTGGTGTAAACATGTGTAATGGGTCAATATAGTTTTCTTCCATGGTGTAGTTATACCCAGGACTGTATCTAGAAAAAGGGAGCTTCCTCTTTCTAAAGAAAGGAAGGTTTCAGCATGAACATAGAAGGCAATTATTCATTGTAAGAGAAGTGAGACAATGGAACTCTCTGCCAGAGGAAGTTGTCAGGGTGATGGATCAGATCTCTTTATGAAAATGTCGAATTGATACCAAAGACGGGTCATTTAGCACGTGCAGTCCTAGTGGACTACTAGTTGGACTACTATGCCAATTAACACAGACGTGTTAATGTGGAAAAGGGGGAGAGGGAAAAATTTAAATATACATCAAACAAATCATGTCCATAATTCAAGTTTTCTATAACTCAAGGTATTATGACCAATAAGCCCAGTCCCACCTCCTGTGCCAAATGTTATGAACAGGAGGATACACAGGAGCATACAATAAATACGTCAGAGAATTACATCCCACTGCCGACCTCAATTATGTGCCAGGGAAAGGGGAAACCACACACAGAGTACTCTCTAGGGGACAATCCATCTTGGACACGTGCTCGTCCACACCTCCTTCTGCAACATATGGACCACGGATACGCTACGCAACAACAACTCACACTCTGCTCTCACTCAGCCTAAACTGAGAGCACCACACAGACCAAACCCTAAACAACACACACCTGCTGACACCACCTTTTCAGAAAAGATTCTTCACTGTAGGCCACATGCACCAGCAGCCACTTAAACTCTACAGAGATATTTTGGATTCGTTAAAGTAAAAAGGCAAACTATTTAAATTTTAAACCTTACTATAAAGGTACAGTGCTTAGTTACAAGGATTAAAGAAAAGCATACATAAAAAATTTGCACAGCGGTGATTAAACAAAAGGGATAAGATGACAAAATCGGAAGTTTGCAATGTACGATAATGCTTAATATCTGTGCAAGGACCACTTGAAGTCATAATTCCAGCTGACCATACTTTGGGTCAAAAAAACGTTGGGGCTGGCTCAAAAAAAACCTGTCTGTGAACCCAAGGTGTTTTAAGAATGCTCCAAAACCCACAAAGTTCTACCCTTTTGCTAAGGTCACAGAGGGGAATGGCTAATTTAGTGCAAGGGACACTAGAAGTCATAATTCCAGCTTGAGTCATAACTCCTCCTAGGAGTCTCAACAGAAACAGAAGTTGGGGCTGGGCTCATGAATGAGTTATGGAAAACGTGGATTATGGCCAAGATTTGTTTGCTGTATAATTTCCCCTGTTGTCATAGTCCATGTGCTCAGCTACTTAAGGGTTAAGAAGATGTCTGGCTTACGTTTATACTTCTCCCACCTTTCCTCATTAACACATTTGTGTTTATTGGCATAGCTCTCAAAATAACCCATTAGGATTGAGCATGCTAAATGACCCCCTAAACCTTTTACCTCAGAGGCTAATTTTCCTTACAATTCCCCCTTTTATGATCTGGCATGGGAAATTAACTCACAGGTCATTTCACCAGCCCATCTACGTGGCACATAGTTCGGGTGAGAAAACTATTCTTGCCCACAACTGGGACTATTCTCTGAAGCCATGTCTATGGCTTTCTGGTGCCCTGTAGAACATGATACACCACACACAATATTTATATATAAAACAATTAAACCAGGATAAAACATTTCACACCTAAAGGCTAATTTCCTTAAAGTTTGTTAGAGTGAAAAAATTTAAATGTCTATGTAACCTTGTAACATATCATCCAAAAAAAAAAAAAAGTACAATTAAGAACTTTAAAAATATGTTTATTACACAACAAAGCTCTTACCTTTGAGCCAGTGAATTAATCAATGGATTTATGCTAGGTGTCAATACAATGAGCCAAGTAGAAGCCATTTGTGCTGTTGGAGGTACTCTGTGAGTGTAAAATAGCTGATAAAAGCTAATTATGACTGAGGGAATCCAGCATACTATAAGATAAACTAAGATAAAAACAAAAACATTGTAATATTAATTTTTGTATAATGTATCATACGGACATAATAAGGGTATGTTCACACGGCGTTCTGTGTCCGTGTGAACATACGCTTTTGGGAAACGTGTCTGGGTCCGTCTGAATGGCTTAACAAATATCTCTCATTTGGCAAATATAAATATTTGTAATCTTAATTGATCAAAAACGGGTAAGGTTTATTCTAATTTCATATCAGATAGTAAGAACAACAATGAATATGTGTCTTATTATATAGTGTATGTAAACTTCTATATGTGTATGTATATATATATAATATATATATATATATATATATATACACGTGTTCTTGTATGTGTGTGTGTGTATATATATATATATATATATATATATATATATATATATATATAAAATTTTAATATAATATAAATATATATATATTTTTTTTTTTACTTAAAGGGTCACCAGCTCGAACAGGTCACCAGGATTCTCGGTGCCTGATAGAGCCTGGAGAATGTCTGTAGAGTCAGCTTTTGGAACCTAGAATAGCACAATGACTGTCTGCATTGAAGGCCACTGACAGGGCACACTGTGTGTTGACCTGACAGCAGTTTGTGTCCTGTAAGCTAACACATTACTAAGTGTAAAAAAAATAAAAAGTTTTTAAAAAAAAAAGTTGTTTGTAAGGCTGAAAAAAGACTGCCGTCCACCAAGTTCGGTTAGGCTGTAGTGTTGATCCAGAGAAAGGCAACCCCCCCCCCCCCCCATGAGACAGAAGCCAGTTGTCCTCATAGTCGCTATATCTTATTATATTATTACACACTAGAAATACATCCAGACCCTTTTTGCACTTTTAGTAAATTCACCAATGACAAGTTTCTCTGGCAGAGGGTTACTGCTCTTACAGTAAAGAATGTTTCTAACCCTATCCTTATTAACTGTTACTACTCTTCCTCCCTTCACTCCATCCTCTGATTACTAATTAGCAGCTATCTTCAGTATCTTGCACACTATGGGCGAGATGTCCGAAAATTGGCGATGCCAGAAAGTCCAACCCGATCAAAAATCTGACGTCAGGTATACCTTGTGTAGTAAACATACTGCACCTTAAAATTAGGCAGTATGTGCCTCCATAACGAAATGTGCCTATTGAAGCGTATAGCACATCGTTATAAGTGTATATGTGTTAGGCACATTTCACATTTTACAAGTATGAGTTTGGCACATTTTACAAGTATGTGTTAGGCGCATTTCATATACTTGTAATGATAAGCTATGCGCCTCCGTGCGCGAAGTGGCTCGATAGGGGCATTACATACTCTACCAATTAAATATTTTGTGCCAAGATTAGTGTAAATTGCGGCACATAGCATATCATTAGAAGCGTATGTAATGCCCCTATCGAGGCACATCGCGCAGAGCTTATCATTACAAGTATATGAAATGCGCCTAACACATACTTGTAAAATGTGAAATGCACTTAACACATATACACTTATAATGCTGTGCTATGTGCCTCAATAGGCACATTTAGTTATGGAGGCGCATAGCGCATAATTTTTAGGCGCATTACAATGTGTCGTTCCCGGCATATAATGCACCAAGTTTTGGTGTACGACAGTTCATTTACATGCAAAATATGGCATCAAAAGTGGTTTTAGTGCAATGTAGACCAAAAAACTGGCGTTGGCGTGTTGGGAAATGTCGCCCTATATGTGTAGTTGACCTCCCTCCCTGTCCTTCGTTAAAATACTCCTTTAACTTCCTTACCATTTCCTCCTCCCTACCCCATTACAACTGCACCCTACCCCATTACAACTGTACCCTACACATTTAGGTGTGGCCCATTCCTAGAATAAAGTCTGTAGCCAAGGCAGACATTGACCCAGTTCTCCAAAAACCCAAATCCCTCTTTCCTACACCAGTTTTTGAGTCAATTATTCACCTCTCTAATCTCCCGCTGCTTCTCTGACATGGTACAGGTAGTATTTTTTAAATACTACATTGGGGGTCCCTGAAATCCAAGAAATCATTTGTAAGAACATTCCACCTACCTCTAACTTTGTCATTGGTGCCATGTGGACCATGACAGCTGGATTCTCAGCAGCCCCACCCAGTAATCTGTGAACCCGATCCGCGATATGTCGAACTCGGACCCCAGGTAACAAAAAAATACTACAAGCACCTATCTAGCCTGCCATGCATTCCTGTTCCCCACCTTACTGGATCCGACAGGGGAAGTGTCTTGCTGCAGCAGCACTATTTCTGAACAGATATCCCCCTCCTCTGCCAGTTTTGCAAATTTGTTGGAGTGTGCCAGGACTAGCCTCTTAGACACTTTTCCCTCTACCCTGCTTTCTGTCCCCCAACTGGCTGCCTCATATCCCTGCACCTCCATGCTGCCATCCTCTCCTGCATCTACCCCAGTGAGAGCTTGCTCAGTAAGCAGCAGACTCGCTTCCAAGTTGGCAAAGGATCTCAGTGTTTCAACTTGCTCATTTAGATCCAGGATATGGACTTCTATATTTGCAATGTGCACACATCTCACACATGCCCCCTCAAATGGCTGTTCAAGGATTGCATGCATTGCACAGGTTGTGTAATTGACAGCGTTGTCAGTCATGTCAATATACTGTTCATATGCTGATCAGTTCTTGGCTCCAGTTTATAGAAAAGATGTAATGGAGCTAGAAAGTGTGCAAAGTGTGCAACCAAACTTATAATGGGAGTGGAGCATCTTTGTTATGAGGAGAGGTTAGAAGAATTGAACTATTTAGTCTTGAGAAAAGACAACTCGGGAGGGTGTGGGAGGGACATGATTAATTTATAGAAGTATATAAATTGTCCATACAAAAAGTATTGGGTTGTAAATTGCCACACATTTACAACAACTTAACCCCTTCACAACATTTGACACTAGTTTACCTCATGGTCAGGAGGGCATTCCTGAAAATTGCAATATATTTAAAGAAAGGCGATTGTGCGGGCTCAGAAATAGAGCTCTCACGATTGCTGTGGATAACCAACTGTATATAACAGCTGGTGACCTGCGTTATCAGCTGTGCCTAGATTTCCTTCGGTCCCAGTCGATTAACCCCTTAAATGCCATGATTAATTGAGGCTAAGGGAAAGACCGAGTGAGAAAGCGCCATCTTTCTCCATCAGCACCCCTCGTGGTGTTGGCTGCCATGATGACCCGGAAACCTTCTAGGCTGTTTGACACCACTCTCCGCCTTGCCTGGAGGGCACGGCAGAACATGGCGATTAATATTTACTCATACAGTGCAGTACAGTTGGGGTATGTTCACACGGCGGTTTTGGATCCGTGATGGATCAGAAAAGCACATCCAAAAACACAGCATCTTTCGGTTGCAAAACGTATCCAGCTGTGTGTTTGGATGCCTTCTGGCTGCAGCAGGATCGCACCCTATAGTTTATTATAGGGATCCTGCTGCGTCTTTCAGACCAAGAATTGACGTGTTAATTCTTGGAACGGATCCGAAAGCCACAGTGAGAGACGCATCGGCGATCACTCGTGTGAACGCTGATGCGTGTTTCTTATAAACAGCAATGTAAAATCACATTGCTATTTATTTGATACGTGTTTGGGTCCGTTTGGGGGCCGAAAGATGGATCCAAACACGTATCGAAAAGCATATGTTACACAGAGTCAAATACAAAGATCGAATGACAAAAAAAAGCACACACACAAATCAAGTAAAAGATATCCACCGCCCTTTTCCCATTGTAAATGCCAATTGCCCCAAAAAAGATCAAAAATCAAAAAGTGCTTTGAATACTTTCAAGAGTGTAGTTATTTTATTTTTTTTAAATGAATGATTTAACATACAGGCCCTTCAAAGTCCTGTCCGAACAGAATTGGTTCCTAAAACAATCTGTATTTTAAACTTTCTTAAAAATGTAAACGTTATATACAATTTAAAAAGATGATGAAAAACTAAATTATACATTCGGTAAATACTTGTAAGATATTTTGTGTGGTATGAGTATCTGTCTTAAACTTAGAAGTGTTTACATTTTTAAAAAATTTAATATTTCCAAATTTTCAATAAATTTTTTTTTTTTTCACAAATAAACAGACCGTCTCTAACTTTGTTTTACAACGTGACACATTGCATTTAATCTTAAAATCACTTAGGTAGGTAAGAGCATTAAAAAGTTATTTCCACATAAAGTGTGACTGAACCCCATATTTCAAATTTGACATGTCTCAAAGGTCAAAACTGGCTGTAGCAGTAAGTAAACTTACTTGCAGAGATAATAAGAATAATAGTATTTCGAAAATAAGACCGGATAGGCACATAATAGCAATGTTGGTCATTGCAAACAAATGTTCCTCTCTTAGCCTGGATCCTGGCAATGTGTATGATAGCAGTATACAAAAAAGTGATTACTGATATTGGAGTGATAACACCACTACTAAGTAGCATCACACTATAGGCCATGGTGGTTGAGTTGAGTGAAGGCAAACACACATAGACTTCTTTATTGAAGCTGTAGTCTCCAAAACCTATAAAAGGTAGAGTAGCCACAACAATGGCATGAATCCACAGAAATATCAAGATAATCCAAATACGTCTCTTGGTGACGATTTGAGCATATTGTAGAGGACAACAGATTTCTGTAAACTTGTCAACAGTTGCCCAGACCATGGAGTTTAATGAAGCCAACTGTAGTAAAACTAGCATGAATCCTACAAATTTACAAGCAATGCCATTATTTACAAAGGTACCGCCTCCTACACTGCTGTATATTGCAACTGTGATGACACATATTCCAAAAATCATGTCACATATGCTGAGATTAAGTATTAAGCCCCATGTATCTGTGCGTAGTTTCAAGTGTGACACAAACATTAAAAGTACAGTGAGGTTTGCAGTCACAGCACCAACACTTGTGCTGATTATAAGTATCGCATAGACGAACAGTAGAGATGACATCTTCTTTAAGATATATCTGTTGATGTTTCTTTATTGCAGGGTTTGTGTCCACGAGCTGTCACCAACTCACCTGTGTTATGCACAGAGATAAAAAAAAAAAAGTATACATGAGAGGTCCAATTTTGAAAAAAAATAATACTTAAAATACATTTTTAAGTAAACATAGCTTAACCATTGATGTAATAATAGTAGAAAATCCAACTCACCTGGTTGGATAATGAAGGATGCATGTAGCTAATGTGTTTACCTCAACACAGATAGATGATGAAAAAACAGGTAAGTAGTCCAGTGTTCTTTAAAATCTTCAAAAAGCTTTATTGTAAAGGATAAAAATCCAACATGACAAGAAAGAAGACAAACCGCTTACATGTTTCAGGCCAACTTTAGCCCTTACTTAAAGGGCTAAACGATGTAATGTTGATGTGGGATCCTCCAAAATGGGTTTTTAATCACTTTTTTAAATATATGTGATTACAAAAAGTGCAGCCTGAGAGAGCTACAGGCTGCCTTACCTGCCCTTAGTTACTTCAAAGCTTGTATTAGATACGGCCTGACAAGAGCTGCTGGACAGGTTTACGCAGAGAAAGCTTCTTATCTGATGAGACTGAGCTGCAGAAGTTTTCAAGGCACCGGGTAGAAATATGTTTTCTTTTGTATACAGAATCCACTAGTTGTAGTGTGATTATTTGAGTAGATCCCTGCTTTATCTGATGACAGAGAACATGAAGAAGCTGCTGTGGAGAAAGCTGTTGTCTTTTGTATACAGAATCCACAAGTTGTAGTTTGATTATTTCCGTGAACATTTCACACGATCCCTTATGCAGCTCTGTTCTCTGACTGTCTCTCTCTCTCTCTCAGCTCCTGGCTTGTTTACATTTGCTTCTTAGCAGATAAGGCACGTCCTGGCAAAACCCCTTTAAAGCTTTGAGTAAAGGCTAGAGTTGGCCTAAAACATGTAAGTGGTTTGTTGTCCTGTCCTGTTAGATTCTTATCCTTTACAATAAAGCTTTTTGAAGATTTTAACAGATGCTGAACCATTTAATGTTACGTAGATATCCTTAAAAAACTTGCCCACTTTGGGTAATTGCTTTTTATTTGTTCTCCCAATAATAAGCTAATCAATTTCCTGTTGCTGTGTCTCCTAAGGGTTCTTTCTTGCGTTTTTGATGTTTTTTCTTTTCTTAAAACATGTTTTTATTGAAGTTAGCATGTACATAAGTCATCTCACAATCTAAGTAAGTGCAGAGTTTTCAAACAAAATTAGACATGGGCTACATTTGTCTATTAAGTGTTAGCCTGGTCACAATCGTAATAAAAAGAAACTCAAAATGGACAAGTTGCTTTGTGTGAGCTGTCTTGGTGAGATGGATGTATAAGTACACATAATTCAGTTTTTGACCTCTATAGTATATAAAATATAGACCGCAATAGTGTAGTATAATCGCAGGTGCTTTCCTTGAACACCTCGTGTCAATAGTCTGAATGAAGGTATACTCCTATAAGACACTACAACCATGTGTCCTACAAACGTAGCAATTTAATAAATATCAACAACGTTACAATAGCATTCGGCTAAATACCTTGCTTAAAGACATAATGCAACTAAAAGTGATAACTTGCGGCTAAATGTCTCCAGTCCTGGAGTAATCCAAAGTAATCTTCAGCACTGAAAATGTCCAAGTGCTCTTTACTAGCAGCTGGCAAAGCTTGCCTAGACAACGTTCACCTCGCTGCTGGATGGCTGTTTGGGGTGTGTGCTATGCTGCTCTGATGCGACGTTTCCGGTCCTCCCCTTTCTCAAGCATAACGAATACAAGGTGTGTCTTCTTTTTATACATTTTAGTCTGTCCAGCTTTTGGATTACTCATGATTTCTAATATAAGACAAAATACACATTAGCTCCTAAACATGAAGTCATAAAAATACATTAAAATTACACTCCTCATTCAGCCCATTAGGGTTGAGTGAATCGAGTGTAAAGATCCAGTAAACTTCTCGCTGCAAGAGATTTTTATTAAATCTGAGATCGTCATTTTTCCCAAATATTTTTGTTCAACAACCGGGCCATTTAAAGGGGTCACAGACATTATGTTTTGCTTCATAAAAATGTCTAGCTAATGGCTTTCTCCATATTTTTTAACATCTTTTTGTTGTCTTTTTGTTGTCTTTTTTATCTGGTGGAAACAAACCTCCCATTTCTTTGTACCTTCGGTTTTTTTGATTTATGTTCATTAAGTCTAATTTTAATTTTTACGTAAACGTTTTGCCCCAATATATATAATACCACAAGGGCATTTTATTAAATAGATTATTTTTTTTTGAATCACATGTATGATAGCCCCTAATGTCTATCCCATGGCCCCTCAATGGATGCATGATTTTAGGGCCCTTGATGATACCTGTACAGTTTTGGGGCAAGACAGGCAGGGAAATGTACCTTCTGAACAATTCCTAGTCTCTGTTGGTTTGTTAGCAGTATTATTAATGAGGTCCGCTCTAATAAGTTGGTTACCAATATTTTTACCTTTTTTATATACAAATTTTGGAGGGTCCCAAAAATAGTCTACCATATTTAGGAACTCATTGCAAAATCTTCCACCATTTTTATAATCGTTTTTTTAATCATTCTAGAATGGCTATCATATGTAGAAATAAATAGGAGATTATCTTTGTCTTGCTTACTTTTAATTTTTTCTTTCCTAAATTTTCTTGTACATTCCATTTTAGCAATCTCCTCACTCAATATTTTAAGTGTTCTCTATTATACCCTTTTTCTGTGAAAATTTTCAAGTCATACAACTAGCATTTTTGTAATATTCTTCATCATCCGTACATATCTCCTTATACGGATAAATTGACTCTTTGGTATGCCCTTGAAAATTTGTGGTGCATGGAAACTCTGTCTAGGTAACAGGTTATTTTATCGATATTTTTTCCTGTAAAATGTTTTTGTTTCAAATAATTTCTATTCTTCCTTATTTCTACATCTAAATATTCTATTTTCTCCTTATTTTTTAGTAATGATAAATTGTATAGATGGATGACACAATTTAAGGTATTCAAAGAAATTATTAAGGGCTTCCTCCGATCCATTCCACACTAAGAAGACATCGTCCACAAAATCGCAGCCAAACCGCGACATGTGAAGGGTCCTAAAAAGTGTGAACGAATTTTTCTTCAAATTTAGACATGTAAATGTTAGCAAAACTAGGTGCGGCTGGCGATCCCAAAACTATTTCCCGTTTCTGGAGGTAGTAGTCTCTATACCAAATCTAAAATAATTTTTAGACAGTACGATATCTAGTATTGCATTAGAAACCTAAATTTGATTACTAAATGGAGCTATCCTGCATAATTTTCCCTCTCTGACAGCTTCCTTTCCCTCATCCTGTGAATACAAGTATAAAGTTTTTTAATATCCAAAGTGCAAAGAATAGTATCATCAGTAATTTTGGGTTTTTCAATTTTTCTGAAAAAATCACTGGTGTCTTTAAGACATCCCCGTAGTTTTTTCACAAATTCTCTGTAGAAAGTTATCAATAATAGAGCTAATGGCTCAAGGATAGAATTTATTTCCCGAGACTATCGGGCGACAAGGAGGCTTAGGGTAAATCCTTATGAATTTTCGGTGTAAGGTAAAAGTAGTGAACTCTGGGATGATCACAACATCAAATTGCTAGCCATCTTTTTATCTATAATAAATATTCTAATGCTTCGTCAATAACATTC
This sequence comes from Phyllomedusa bahiana, assembly GCA_025379985.1. Lineage (NCBI taxonomy): Eukaryota > Metazoa > Chordata > Amphibia > Anura > Hylidae > Phyllomedusa > Phyllomedusa bahiana. The sequence goes on from JAODAL010004712.1 coordinate 124,004, forward strand.
TGAATTAGTTTTTTAAATTGTTCAGTAGGATCATATTCTAATTTAGTATAGACTTTTTTCATCATTAAGTTGATTCTGTGCTTCCTCTAGATAAAATTCTTATCATGATTACTTTTCCCTCCCCCCTTTATCCGCCTTTTTATAATTATCTATCATCTTTTTTAAGTTCTCTTAAAAAGCAGTTTTTTTCCAATTTACTAATATTGCTATTTTTCTTTTGATGTGATCCCATTTAGCCAAAATTTCACTACCCAACCATTTGTTGAAACGTTTTCCAAGGAGCTATTATCAATTTTGGATCAAATTGACTCTTTTTTAATTTTGCTCCATGTTTTTATTATGATCACCTCTAGTGCCTTCACCAAAATACATTCTTAGCCTTAATTTTCTACAGAATTTGTGTAAGTCCGTAACAAAATTTAATTTTGAACATTCCTGTGCAGGTACAAAGTTGAGTCCCTTTTCTATCACCGCACATTGATCTTTTGTAAGCGCTTTTGATGATATATTGACAAGTAAATTGTCTATAGTCTCTTTCCCGTTTTTTTCTTCTTTATTCCTGTGTTCTTTCCGGTTGAACTCTCTGAACTTTGCTCCTTCTCTCCTAAAAAAAGGTTGTTGGGTATTTTTAACAGCTGATCTTAATTGCATTTTACCCAATATTTTCTGAGTCACTGGATGTATTATCACTTTCTGTATTAAATTTTCCTTGTGTTGTATCTCTTTGTGTTCTTTCTCTTGCCCATGTATATACCCGATTCATTTGATAGTCTCTGGTATCCCGTTCAAATTTTTTTAACTTATTTTGAAGTAACTGTATTTTAATTTCTCTATTAAATTTTTTTTCATTTCTTATGAACACGATCATACTCTTCTTTTAGCACTTGTTTGTTGAAACGGTATATCTGTTTTTTTGTATTTCTTGTTGTATATTTTTTACAGCTAGTTGCAGATGTTTAACTGTTAGCAACATTAGATCAGTAGAATGTTGATTGCATAAAGCTTGCCATTGTGTGATATATATTTGGTCATCTTTCAAAAGAATAGGAGTTAAAGTACTGCGTAAACCTCTTGGTATACGTTGTGCTTTAATATATTCCACCAGCGTTGACGCATGTAGTGTCAGGTTAATTTCTTTTTTCTTTAAATTTTCTAATTTCTTTGAGAGGTTATCCTGGATCTCATTGCACACACCCCATTTTAAACCAGCTCCCTCTGCTTCTTGCAAAATATTTGCTCTTTCTGAGTCAGAAAAGGCATACATATTTGCCTTATTATCTGTTAAAGCACTTTTTCTTGAACGACATTTTGAGAATACTGGGGGTCTATTCAAAAAGGAAAGTCAAGTCCATATAATTCATTTTTGACCTCTATATATATATAAAATATAGACCGCAATAGTGGAGTATAATCGCAGGTGCTTTCCTTGAACACTTCGTGTCCAATAGTCTGAATGAAGGTAAAACTCCTATACAGACACTACAACCCAAGTGTCTACAAAACGTATGCAATTTTAAAAAATATCAACAACGTACAATAGCATTCGGCTAATATGCCTTGCTTAAAGACATAATGCCAACTTTTTTTTTTTTTTTAAAGGGGGGGGGGGGGGGGGGGTAACCTGCGGCTATATGTCTCCAGTCCTGGGTAATCCAAAGTAATCTTCAGCACTGAAATGTCCCAAGTGCTCTTTACTATCAGCTGGCAAAGCTTTTCTAGACAAACGTTCACCCCCGCTGCTGTGATGGCTGTTTGGGGTGTGTGCTATGCTGCTCTGATGCGACGTTTTCGGGTCTTCCCCTTTCTCAAGCATAACGAATACAAGGGTGTTCTTTTTTTTATACATTTAGTCTGTCCAGCTTTTGGATTACTCATGATTTCTAATATAAGACAAAATACACATTAGCTCCTAAACATAGAAGCATAAAAATACATTAAAAATTACACTCCTCATTCAGCCCATTAGGGTTGAGTGAATCGAGTGTAAAGATCCAGTAAACTTCTCGCTGCAAGAGAAATTAAAATCACAGTTACTTCAAAATAAGTTAAAAAAAATTTGAACGGATACCAGAGACTAACAAATGAATCGGGTAATACATGGGCAAGAGAAAGAACACAAAGAAAACAACACAAGGAAAAGTAATAACAAAAGTGATAAACACCAGTGACCAGAAAATAATTTGTAAAATGCAATTAAGATCAGCTGTTAAAAATACCCAACAACCTTTTTAGGAGAGAAGGAGCAAAGTTTAGAGATTACAACCGAAAGAACACAGGAATAAAGAAGAAAAAAACGGGAAAAGAACTATAGACAATTACTTGTCAATATAAACATCAAAAGCGCTTACAAAAGATCAATGTGCGGTGATTAGACAAAAGGGACTCAACTCGTTGTACCTGCACACGAGGACATGTTCAAAATTTAATACTTTTTTTGTTTAGGATTTACAGACAAATTGAGCGTAGAAAAATTTAAGGGCTAAGAACCTGTTATTTTGGTGAAGCACTAGAGGTGATCATAATATAACATGGAGCCAAAAATTAAAAAAAAATTAGTCAATTTGATCCAAAATTGATAATAGAAAAACTCTTTGGAAACGTAGTTCAACAAAATGGTTAGAGTGAAATTTGGCCTAAATTGCCCCCCCGGATGCAACATCAAAAAGAAAAAATGCAACATATTTAGGAAATTGCGAAAAAAACTTGCTATTACAGAAAAACTTAAAAATGATGATAGCATATTTATAATAAAAGGCGGATAATTAGGGGGGCAGGGCAGGAACAGTAATCATGAAAAAAGAATTCTTATCTAGAGGAAGCACAGAATGCCTCTACTTAATTGATTAAAGAGTCTATACTAAGTTTGAATATTGATCCGTACTGAACAATTTAACAAATCGCAATTCTCTGAATCGTTTTTAGATCGCTATGCATTAGAACTTTGTCTTCTTTGCAGATAAAAGATGGCTCTGCAATTTGATTCGTGAAGTCATCCCAGAGTTTCACCAATACTTTTAACTTACACAGAAAAAAAAAATAAAATTCATAAGGATTTACATAAGCCTCCTCTGTGCCCCGTTAGTCTCGGGAATATATATAAATTCATCCTTGAGCCACATCGAGCCTCTATATATGATGTTTAATTTCATTACAGAGAATTGTGTCCGAATCTCTACAACTACCAGGGATGTCTCTTAAGGGACTACCAGTGAATTTTCTCAGAAATAATTGAAAGCCTAGAAACTTACTGATGTTACTATTTAGAGATGGGCGCTCTCGTTGATTCTACGATGTGGGGAAATTCGTCATAGAATTTCAGGAGAAAACTTCGCGTTGGACCGAAGGCGATCTTGTGGAGGAGGTCTTCTCTGTGGCATGAGAACGAAGTGTGCATTTTGATTGCATAAAATGGCCTGCGAGCACATGGGCGTACATGGGGCAAAGCTCTCTGTGGAGGAGAAGGCGCATACGCCTGCATGACGAATTGTGCAGCGTATGAAGGCCAATCAGAGGGAACACCGGGCTGGGATTCCTGTGAAGGTTCACCGCACTATTTAAGACGCCACGAGCGCGCCGCTGGGAGCCTCACAATCTCTCACCTGTATGATAGGGAGGTGCTGCTGCGGGTGATAGCGCTTTCTGAAAACCTGATTTTTATTACAGCGATTTCTGTGGGGTGTCTCAGCTTGTCTCACTGAGACTGTCTGCTGAATGTTATTTCTGATTTTTTGGGGGGTATTGGATCTGAAATCCAGTGTGGTCCACTGCTAGAGCTGCATATTACATTCAATATCAAGTGGGATCTAGCCAGTCCTGTTGTATTCATTTAAAGAAACAGGTTTTACAATACCAAATCACCACTTCATTTTTGGCTTCTAATTCTATTGCGCGAATTTTACATCCGGGGTTAATTAAGCGTTGTTTTGCTGGTGTGCTTGACAAATAATAAACCGTCTTTTCAACGCCCAAATATATATATTTTTTTTTTTGTGTTAGTACTAATTCACAAGCAAAGGCTAATTAACAACTGTATCTCTTGTTGTGGGTCGTGGCGTAGAAAACACCAAATTGTACACGCTACAAAAGCTACTAGAAAAAAAAAAAAAAAAAAAAATTAACTTTGTGCGGCTCAAATTTTTGGCGCAATTTACATATCAAGGGTTAAAATTAAGCGTTGTGGTTTTTGCTGGTGTGCTGACAAAATAAACTGTCTTTTTTCCACGCAAAATATATATATTTTTTTTTTGGTAGCCTAATTCACAAGCATAGCTAATTTACAACTGTACTCTCTTTTTGTTGTGGCGTAGAAAAACACGCAATATGATAAAACAACGCTACTAGATTTGGTGCGGGCTCAATTCTTTGGCGCAATTTACATCCAGGGTTAATTAAGCGTTGTTTTGCTGGTGTGCTGACAAAAATAAACCGTACTTTTTCAACGCTCCAAATATATCATATATTTTATTTTGGTTAGCCAATTCACAAGCAAAGGCTAATTTACACGTATCTCGTTGTGTGGTGTAGAAAAACACGCTATGTAAGACCGCTATAGTTTGTGGGCTCAATTTCTTTGCGCTATTTACATCCAGGGGATATATTAAGCGTTGTTTTGCTGGTTTCGTTGCTGACATAATATCAAAAACTGTCTTTTTCAACGCCAAATATATATATTTTGTATTGTTGGGGAGCCTTATATCTACAAGCAAAGGGCGTATTTCAACTGGTCTCTCTCCGCGTTGTCTCGTGGCGAGAAGGAGAAACCTCACGCAATCATGTAACACTCTTCTAGTTTGTGCGCGCGCCCTCTCAATTCTTGGGCGGTCGCAATTTTTCTATACCCTGGGGTTTATAGGTAAGCGTTGTCTCTTGCTGTCGCACGCTGTGCTGACAAAAAAAACCTCGTCGCGTTTTCAAACGCCAAATATATATCATTTTTTTCCGCCGGGTAGCCTAATTCCTCACAACGCAAAAGGCTAATTACAACTGTATCTCTTGTTGGTGTGGCGTGAAAACACGCAATTGTAAACACGCTTACTAGTTTGGCCGGGCCTTCAATTCTCTTTGGCGCACAATTACATCCAGGGGTTAACTTATGCGTTGTTTTTGATGGGTGCACTGACGAAAAAAATAAACACCCCGTACTTTTTCAAAGACTCTAAGAGTATAATATTTTTTTTGGTAGCCTCAATTCACGAGCAAAGCTAATTACTACAACTGCGCCTTCTCTTGTTGTGTCGGTGGCAGAGAAACACGCCAATTGTAACCGATACTAGCTGTTCGCGTGCGGCTGTCAATTCTTTGGACGCACCTCAATTTAAATCAGGGGTTATTTTAGCGTTGTTTTTGCTGGTGTGCTGTGACAAAAAAGTAAACGTTCTTTTATTCATTCGCTCTAATATTTATATATTTTTTTGGGGTAGCCTTATGATAACACTTGCATATGGCTATATTTAAACAACTGGATCTCTTGTTGTGTGGGCGTAGAAAACACGCAATTGTAAGTACGCTCACACTAGTATTGTGGGCTCAATTCTGCGCTTGCGCGCTAATTTTACTCATCACAGGGGGTAATTAAAGCCAGTTGTTTTGCCGGGCCTTGTGCTGACCAAAATTTTTTTTTTTAAAACAGTCCTTTTTCATCGCAATTTCACATATGATTTTTTTTTGGTATGCCTAATGTCACAAGCAATAGGCCTGTAATTACAACTGTATCTCGTGCGCTGCATGTGGACTCGCTAGAAAACACGCAATTGTAACACGCGACTCAGTTGGGCGGCCTCTATTCTTTTGGCGCAAATTTACAAATATATATCCAGGGGTTAATTAAGCGTTGTGTTGTGGGAGTGTGGCCTGACATAAAATAAACCGTTCTTTTCCAAGCCAAATATATATATATTTTTTTTGGTAGCCTAATTCACATAGCAAAGGCTTATTACAACTGTATTCTCTTGTTGTGTGGCGATAGAGAAAACACGCAATTGTAACACGCTACAAGCTACTAGTTTGTGCGGCCTCAATTTCTTTGGCGCAATTTTACTTTCCTCTGGGGTTATCTAATTAAGTCAGTTGTTCTGCTGGTGTATGCTGACAAAAATAAAACCGTCTTTGCAACGCAAATATTTATATATTTTTTTTGGTAGGCCTACATTTCACATAGCATAAAGGCTTATTTACAACTGTATCTCTTGTGTGTGGCGTAAGAAAACAGCATATTGTAACACGCCTACACTAGCTTGTGCGGCTCAATTCTTTGGCGCAATTTACATTACTGGGGTTAATTTAAGCGTTGTTTTCTTGTGGTGTGGACCATAAAATAAACCGTCTTTTTACGCCAATATATATATATTTTTTTGGTAGCCTTAATTCACAAGCTAAAGGCTAATTACAACTGTTTTCTCTTGTTGTTGGGGTGTTGAGTAAACACGACATTTGATAACATGCTTCTAGTTTTGTGCGGCTCTATTCTTTGGCCGCAAATTTACACCCAGGGGTTAAAGTAGCGTTGTCTTTGCTGGCGTGTTGCTGACAAAAATAAACCGTCTTTTTTCAACGCCAAATTAATTTATTTTGTTGGTAGCCTTTATTCACAAGCCAAAGGCTAATTACAACTGTTATCTCTTGTTATTGTGTGGCAGTTGGAGGAAAACACGCAATTGTACAACGCTACATTTGTGCGGCTTCAATTCTTTGGGCGCTATTTTACATCCAGGGGATTAATTAAGCGTTGTTTTGCTGGTGTCGCTGACAAATAAATAAACCGTCTTTTTCAAACGTCCAAATATTATTTTATTTTTTTTTGGTGCCTATTCACAAGCAAAGGGCTAAATTAACAACTGTATCTCTTGTTGTGTGGCGTAGAAAACACGCAATGGTAACACGTACTTAGTTTGTGCGGCTCTAGTCTCTTTGGCGCAATTTTACATCCCAGGGGTTAATTAAATGCGTTTGTTTGTTGGTGTGGCTGACAAAATTAATACGTCTTTGTCAACGCCAAATATTTATATTATTTTTTTCGAGCGCTGCCTAATTTCACAAGCAAAGGCCTAATTACAAAATGTATCCTCTCTGTTGTTGTGGATGTAGAAAACACACGCAACATTGTTAACGACGCTATAGGTCACTGGTGCGGCTTCAATTCCTTTTGGCGATCAATTTACATCCATGGGTTTATTTAAGCGTTCTCGTTTTGCTGGTGTTGTGATACAAAATAGATACTCCGCGACCTTTTTCAAACCGTCCAAATATATATATTTTTTGATTGGTAGCACTAATTCACATGCAAAGGCTATAATTCTACATCAACTGTATCTCTTTGTTGTGTGGGCGTAGAAAGAACACGCAATTTTCGTAAACACCGCTATCTATGCTTTTGCTCGGCGGCACATATTCTTTCACGGAATCGCTCGAATTTAACAAGCACGGGGGTTAATTTTAAGCGTTGTTGTGCTGGGTGCTGACAAATAAATATAACACGCTCTTTTTCAACGCCAAATATATATATTTTTTTTTTGGTAGACTATTCACAACAAAGGTAAAGTACAACGGTAATCTCTTGTTGGGGGCGTAGAAACACGCAATTGTAACACCTACTAGTTTGTGCGGCTCAATTCTTTGGCGCAATTTACATCCAGGGGTTTATTTAAGCGTGGATTTGCTGGGTGTGCTGACTAAATAAACGTCTTTTTACAACGCAAAAATCTCTATATGATATTTTTTTGCGTAGCTAATTCAAATAGCAAAGGCTAATTACAATCTGTATCTCTTGTTGTGTGGCGTATGAAAACACGCAATGTAACCTAAGCTACTAGTTTGCTGCGGCTCATATTCTTTGGCGCAATTTACATCCAGGGGTTAATTAAGCCGGCTTGTTTTTGCTGGTTGTGGCTGCGACTCATAATATTTAAACCGTCTTTTTTCATCGCCAAATATATATATATATTTTTTGGTAGTCCTAATTCACATGCAAAGGCTATTTTCTACAACAGTATCTCGCATGTTGTGTGGCGTTAGAAAAACACGCATTGTAAAACACGACTACAAAGCTACAGTTGTGGTGGCTAAATTCTATTGCGCAATTTACATTCAAGGGGTTCTAATTAGCGTTGTTTATGCTGCTGTGCTGACAAAAATAAACCCGTCTTTTTCATACACCGAATTATATACACATTTTTTCTTGTAGCACGCAAATTCACAACCGCAAGGTTTAATTAAGCTCCTGTTCTGTGCTTTTACATTTAGTAAAAATCTCAACTCAGGCTTGTAGACGACACATACAAGTAAATTTTCCTTGGCCATTTGTGGAGCGCAATTTTATAGCCATGGGCTGACTTCCCTAGACTTCGTTACTGGTTCTGTTGGGAGTCAAAAAACAGGGTGTATATTTTATCTATATACTGATGCTTCATTTCAAAACAGTGTCTGTTCATTTTTAGAACAAACAGCGCATGTCTAGACAGAGAGGTGGCAGGCTCTCTTGGCTACTAGCGAGTGGCCAGGGTGGCAGACTACTGCTACCATTTTCTGATACCGGGCGCCCAGGGTCCGCCAGCTCAGCATGGGGTACGTCGCACAGGGGTCACTCGAGTGAGGCCTAACAATTGCGTGTCATCTAGCGGGCCGTGTGTTGTCTGTTCAGCATACACCAAGGGTTCTTGATTGGTTCGATAGGTCATCCTCTTCCTCCCAGAGATGTCATACATCTTGACAACCCTCTAGCCAACCGATGGGTTGGTGGGATCCGCTACGCACACAAATCCACTTAGTTGTGACCATTTGGCCCCAATCCCTGGGAGCGGGGTCAGCCGGCCCTCCCCACCTGTCTCCTCCAGCCCGACTGCATCGGTCCCATCCTGTTCCCTCAGCCTGGGAGTCTAAATATGTGGTCTGGGCTCTGCTGCTCACTATCTATAGCCACTGAGTGTATGAAAACAATTTGAGGAGGGCCATGTCTAGCAGCTACGTGGCAGCGAAGGAAATGGGCCAATATTCCCCTAGCTTCTTGCTGTAGGCGGCAAAAGTACTAGTGTGGAGAGTGGCATGGGAGGTCATGTGGTGACGAGCGTCTGTCTCGGATTACCAAGACCGGTGATTGAGGACAGTAGTAGTGAGACGGTTGAAACAACAAATAGATGATGATGAGCCGACCGCACTTGGGAGCCTCGTCGAGTGTGAAGCAAGGGCTTCATCATCGTCTCAGAGAGGAAGGAGGGGCGTTCAGCTTGCGCCGTCAGGCTCAAGCGGGCTTCGCAGGCCGCATGTGGGTGGTAGTGGCCGTGTGTCAGCAGGCTCGGGACTGCAGCCCATGTGAGGTCGGGAGCCATAAGCTGCGCGACAACGGGGCTAGAACAACCCGCTGTCGCAGGTCCAGGACAGTTTGCGGCACAGGGGCCTCAGCGCGTGCGCTCATGGCAGCCGGCAGGGCACCACGTTTCTAGTCACTCTGTGGCAGGGCCGTTGGCGGTTAAATCAGCTGACTGTCGACGGTGTCGGGGGACAGTCTTTGCTTAGGACACCGGACGCAGGAGCCAGCCCGAATATGGGTTATATGTAGAGCTATCTGTGGGCAGCAAAAGTAAGCGTGGCAGGGAGCTTAACGTTGGCACAAATCGGCCCCATGACGTGTGGTCAACATACAGCATGCATGCTTGTTTGACCATCCGGTTCGGCCTGGTGGTAGAAAGAAACGTGGCTCAGATGTGCGTGGTCCTTCCTGCCGCTGACTGCACGCAGCACAGCAGGCCACGTGGCACGCTTGCCATTTCAGCCTGTCGGCTCCAACCACCTATCGCAGAAGGCAGCTGTTTCTCTACTTGACATCCTCTACACGGTACCAGATGACTAATGCGCCTCTGCCTACTCAATTGGCCCAGCAGTCTGTTCAGAGAGGCGATTGTATACAGAGACAACAGTTTTGACGATCACAACCAAGCTAAGGCCTGGGCCAGCAGTGACCGGAGCTCTGTCCAAGTTGTGGTACTGCTGTCCCTCCTCCTTTCCAACATGGTGGAGACTCTGCAACATTCACGCAGAGCACTAATGGCTCTGTGCCCGAGCCGAGAGGAGAGTTCCAAGCCGTAATTTCTTTTCCAAATCAAGGCAGTACAGCACTTTTTTAGCCGTAGAAACAGAAAGTGGGTCTGTCCTTGAGCTATCGGGTTTGTTCGCCAGTCAGGTACACCGGCAGCCTGTTGCGGGCTCGTCAGGAGCTGTAACTCGGTCTAGGGCAGACATGTACCTTTTACTGGCCCACACTGGGTGACATTTGTGCTTCCTTGCAGGCACTCACACCATCTAATCTCTTGGACAGGAGTGAACGACCTGCTTTATCTCCTCCTCACGTTTGTCAAACTGCTGCTTCCATGGCCAATGTCCAGTCCTTCCTTCCCTCCCTCCACCACACACACACCTTTCTCAGCCCTCCAAAGTACTGCCTCCATTCATACCACATGTGTTAGGAAGCACAGCCGGTTGTCACGCAAGTTCTCACACACGCTTGCATCGGGCGAAGCGAATGCGCACTCACAGGGGAGCGGGAACTGCTACGCGTCATGGTGGTGTGGAGCACAAGAAATCGTGATGTTGCGTCTTCTCCGCGGCCAACTGCAAAATCGGACAACCATCTCGGTCCTTGACACGGACATATGGAGGATACATGTGGTGTGCCTCTCCTCGCGCGACGGTGCACCTACGAGCGTGTGGAGAACATGGTCCATCGACGCCTCTGGGTGGCGCAGTGTTTCAATCTGGTTGTAATAAAGGTCTCCTGAAGTCTCCTCAGTAACCCCTCAATTCTTGAGCACACATTCTGAAAATAGGTCAGGAAAAACGTGCATGCACTTTATCCGATTGCGTACTCAAAAGCCAGGAACACCCTCCTCGGAGTTGGCAGACGGCAGCCAGAGACGGCCATCCACCAGACACGCTACTGTGTATGCGTTGTTTCCACCCGCTGGAAATCACAGCCTGCACCATGTGTGGACTACGATCTGTATCGAATCAGAGTACTCAGGCCTGTCTTAACGATTTTTTGATGAAGCTCAGGCTCCAGGACAGGAAGTATTCCCCTGCCTGTAGACCACTATTTTGCTCAGAGTGTCACAGCACAGTGGACAGAGCCTCTAGCGTCGTGACACCTTCTGCGTTTGTTGAGGCCATTCAGAGGGTTCGCCACGTTATTTGCTGTCATGTCCGCCAGGTATCGGGGATGCTAATAACTGTCAATCACAACGGTGTCATGTTCCTGGAACAGATGCCTGAAAAATAATCTGTGTCGCGGGCAGGGGACTGGAGATGTGGCGGCACGTACATCTCTGTCCTGGGGCCGTGCATCGAGTGCCGGTGGGACTGAACCATCGGAGAGGAGGGAGGCAGGAGGAGGAGGACATTGGTAGCAGAGGTCGACTTTGTGGCTGGTGAAAATGAGTGGATTTTCTACCCAGGTCGACAATAAGAGAGTGAGGCGTTGCCTCGAGGGCAGCGGCTGCGAGGTGGTGGATGGAAAGATGGCGAAGACGGACCGGCAGATGACTACCAAAGTCACCGTAGGCTGTATACTGTGGAAATGGAGGGGGAGCGGAGCCCCTCTGAAAGAAGTACGTGTGAAGATGTCCCGCTGCTTTCTTTGTTGCCTGGTAGTGGATACACGCCCACCAACGAAAATGTCCAGCCATCCGGCAGCAAGGGATGATTCTGGCTCGTCACAACCGCTATTGGAACCCTCGCTACCGGTCGTCCAAAAATCGGGAGCTCCTTTTTCACCAGCGATTGAGAGGGAAGAACGACAACTCCAACATTACCTATAGGGAATATCCCTCCGTTAATCACGTTTGGCCGACTCTCTGCCCGATGTCCCCTGGGCATCGTTCCCACTCCTCTGGACAGGTCTGACCGGGGGGTTCCTCACTGTCGCGCTCGTACTACTCGCCGCCGGGCCCACTGACTCAGGAGGGAAGGTTGGTGGGGGTCTTTGTCAGGTGCCTTAGTACACATAGCTCCGATTCAGACAGTAACCTAAGTTGGAGGTCTCACTTATGAGCAGCTTCTCTTCACCCGCCTAGTGTGGATTGGGCCATCAGTCACCTCTCGCAGCACCGAGCGCAGCATGGACACATGGAGCATTTACCTGAATAATACCAACAGGTTGTGGCTCCTACGATGGTCAGCACTATGCCACCCCAGTTAGAGTCCATGGAGTGCTACTGGCTGCCAAACTGGATGTGTGCGCTCACGCAACTTGCTGAGGTTTGCTCAGTGTGAGAAGCTGTCCTGCCCTCGGCACCAGTGCTGCGCGTGGTCATAGAGCGGGTGTTCCAGTGGGCCGGGGGCAATCGGTACACCGAAGCTCAGTAGCGATAGATCCCGTCTTGACCCCGGGACGATGTCGGGACAACGCCCGGTAGCTCTGTACCTTTGTCAAAGATGAATCAGGCGAGATTTGCGCAGTTCGGCGACTGGTACATTTCTGCACTATCATCACATCCAATTGCCTTTAGCGCGAGAAGTCGAGAGGCTGGCTTGTCACATAAACTACCTGCCTCAGCCACTATTCTGATGCTCCGCCAACCCGAGTGTATGCCACACATTCTGCTGATAGTCCGTTCTCACAAGCTCGGCCTACCTCACCGTCACTTTAACGCACGGGGACTGGTCATTGCCACTCCCACCTCAACACTCTGTTCTATTGTTGCTCACTCTATGTGCTCAATGCTCTTGGCTGTATTGCTGTTGCCGTCGACATCTCACCACTGTGTCATTGTAGCCATCTCTGCGGTCCTGGTTACTAGAGTTTTGCCACCTCCAGCAATGTCATTGTGCCTCACTCTCTGACTCATGCTGTTGCTCCTGTCATACAAACCTTCCACACTCTCTGTAATTGTGCCACGGCTGAACCTCTTGCTCTGCCGCCGTGACCTCCGCACTCTCGCTGGTCAGTTGTGCCGCTCTTGTGCCTCTAATTACTATTTTTCGCCCGACCTGCTGATTGTCATTGTGCCACTCTCTGACTCATGGCTGTTGCTCCTGTCATCACTCCTCTCACTCTCATGTCATTGTGCCCTGCTGACAATCATGCTGCTGCCGCCGTGACCTGCGCTCTCAGTCCATTGTGCCGCGCTGTGGGTACTAATACTATTTTGCCACCTGCAGAGCATGTCATCGCGAGCAGCTCTCTGACCTCATGCTGTTGCTCCTGTCAAGTCACACTCACACTTTCTTGTCATTGTGCCGACTGCTCGTGACCTCATGCTGCTTGCCGCCGTGAACTTCCGCTCATCAGTCATTGTGCAGCTCTCTGTTGGCTAATACTATTTGGGCCACCTGCAGCATTGTCATTGTGCCACTCTCTGACCTCCTTTTGCTGTTGCTCCTGGTTCTGTCACTTCACTCTCTTCTGTCATTGGCCACAATGCGGACCTCATTGCTGCTTACGCCGGGACCATCCGCTCTGTCAGTGTGCAGCGCCTCTGTGAGCCCTAATTACTCCATTGTGGCCACTGCAGAAGTGTCGCAATTGTGCCAATCTTGACCTCTCACATGCTGCTCTGCTGGTGACTCCTGTCGGACTATCCTCTCTTGTCTTTGTGCCACCAGTCTGGTACCCCTCACCTGCCTAATGCTGACTGACAGGGGGCTGCGGGCGCCGTGCCCTCCCTACACAGTGGGCACTAATCCTCGTTTTTGCACACCAGTCTAGTAATTTGGTCAAGTTGTGCCAACTGGCTGACCGCAGGCTGCCATGCCGTGGCTGCTGCCCGTGCCTCCTCTCTCGCGGGCATTGGCCCAACTGTCTCTGACCTTTTAGGCGCTGCTGGTGCTCTGCCGTGCCCTCCACACTGTGTTCTTTGTACCTACTCTTTGGCTATCCTTTGGGCCAGAATCCAGAATTTTGTCATTGTGCACTGCCTTTGACCCCGTCATTACATGCACATGCTCTATCGCGCTGTGACCTGCACTGTGTTGGATTGTGCAGCTCTGTGCCCTTATAGGTTGTTCCACCACTCCATCTCCATGATCTTTGCTGCCACTCGCGTCTGCACCTACACTAGACTGAGTGCTGCCGCTGACCTGCACCTCTCGGTATGCTCTTTGTGCCACTCTGTGGCCGCAATACTGTTTTGCCGGACTCCGTAAAATGTCATTGTGGCCACAGGTACGCTGACTCATACTGCTGCACCTCGACCGTGACTCAAACGTGTGTCGTTGTGCCTACTCTGTGGGCTTAATATGTTTTCCAGCCGCATACTTGTTTTGTGCCTCGGCCTGACCTCATACTGCTGCCGCCAGTGACAGCCACACTGTGTGATTGTGCCACTCTGTGGCCTAATACGGTTTTGCTTCCCTCCTCCACTAGAATGCCATTGTGCCTCTGTCCCTGCGACCTCTTACTGTCTGCGCCAGGTGACCTCCACACTGTGTGATTGTGCACTCTGTGGCCTTATACTGTCTTGCCGCATACTCCATAATGTCATTGTGCGCACTGTCTGACCTCATACTGCTGACTGCGTGAACTCAACACACGCTATCATTATAGTCGCCACTCTGTGGCCTAAGTACTAGTTTCGTTGTTTCCGCCTCTATAATGTCATTGTGCCACTCGTCTGACCTCACATACTGGCTCTGACGCACGTGAACTCCACACCTGTATCATTAGTGCCATTCTGTGGCCGATAATACTGTGTTTTTGCATCCAGAATGCCGCGTATTGTGCCACTCGTCCTGACCAGCATACTGCTGCCGGCCAAGTTGACCTCCACACAGTGGGATTGTCTCTCTCTGTGCCAATAAATACTGTGTTTTCCGCTCCATACATGTCATTGTGCCACTGTCATGACCTCATACTGCTTGCCGCCGGTGACCCACACGGTAACATTGTGCCACTCTGTGGCCTGCATATACTGTTTGCCGCGCTCCATAATGTCATTGTGCACTGCCTTGACCTCATACTGCCTGCGCCTCTGGTGCTCTCATCCACACTCTGTGGTGTTTGTGACATCTATCTGTGGCCTGTGTACTGTTTTGCCACCTCCTGAATGCCATTGTGCCTCGGTCTGACATCATTTGCTGCGCCGTGGACCTCCACACCTGTGTGGATTGATGCCACTCTGTGGACTAATTACTGTTTTTGCCGCCTCCAGAATGTCATTGTTGCACTGCCTGACCTCATGCTTGCTGCTGCTCCATGACCTCACACTGAGACGTGATGTGCCATCTCTGTGGCCTAATTTGTTTGGCCGCTCCTAGAATGTCATTTGTGCACTGCCTGACGCTCATGCTGCCTGTGGGCTAGCCGCGTCACCTCCTACACTCTATCCACTAATGTTGCACACGGAGCTCTCAGCAGCTTGTTTTTTTCCTGCTTTCGCTAGGTAATGGAGTACTTTATCTAGGCTACATTTCCCGCTTGAGTTTTGTGGTTCAGTGTTGCCACTTAAAGTGCCCAGGGAATGTGTCTTATAGTTTGACAGCGATTCTGAGCGGCGGCAGTAATGTGCGTGTCGTACTCAAAATACACATCATTGTTATATGAAAGGACCAAAACCAAATGCGCCCTTGCATTATTTAGCAGGCATACAACGTTCTAACTGCACCCTGCAGGCCTCTGTGGAGCTGCGATAGAAGAAATTAGTCACTTGTAGTTTTTTAACGTGATTCGTGGGCCGAAGTAATCCTCGATGCCGAAACGGAAATTTTGTCGGAAAATTCGGCGAAGTCCCCGAACCGAATTTTTGAGAAATTGGGCCCCTCCAAATATATTCTTTGCACTTTGGATTTTAAAAATTTTTATACTTGTTTTCCCACAGGATGAGGGAAAGAAGCTGTCAGAGAAATTTATGCAGGAAGCCCCATTAGTAATCAACATTTAGCGTTTTTAATGCAAATACTAGATATTTTACTTTTAAAAAATTATTTTAGTTTTGGTAGAGACTATACTCCAGAACGGGAACTAGTATGGGATCGCCCCCCGACCTTTTTTGTAACATTTACATGTTTTAAATTTAAAGAAAAATTGTTCACACTTTGGGGACCGTTACATGTCGGGGTTTTGGCTGCGTTTTGTGGACGATGTCTTCTTAGGTGGAAGGGGATCGGAGGGAAGCCCTTAATAATTTCTTTGGGATACTTAACTTGTGTCCCCATTATCAATTTTTACCATTACTAAAAAAGGAGAAATAGAATTTTAGTGTAAAAAAGGGAAGAATAGAAAATTATTTGCAAAAAACATTATACGGGAAAAACATCGTAAAAAAACCCGTTACCTAGACAGAGTTTCCATGCACCCAAATTTTAAGGGCATCCCAAAAGAGTCAATTTATCCGAAAAAGGGAATATTGGGATGATGAAGAATATTACAAAAATGTGGGGATAGTTTGGACAAATTTTCACAGAAAGGATATAATAAGAACAACTTAAATTTTGAGTGAGGAGATTGTTAAAATGAATGCAAAATTGGGAAAGAAAAAATTAAAAAAGTAAGCAAGACAAAAAAAATTCCTTTTTATTTCTACTATGATAGCCATTCTAAATGATTTAAAAAACGTTTAAAAAATGGGGAAGTTTTTGAAAAGGATCCAAAATATGGTAGATATTTGGCACACCCCCAAAATTGTAAAAAAAAAAGGGTAAAATATTGGTAACCAACTTTTAAGGGGGCCCTCATTAATAATTTTTGCTAACAAAAACGAATTGGGAATTGTTTAAGACAGGTCTTTTCCCCTGCCTGTCTTGCCAACATGTAAGGTACATCAAGGCCCTAAAATCATGCATCATTGGGGGGCCAGGGGGATAGACTTGGGTATCAAAAGTGTTTCAAAAAAATAATTATTTAATAAAATGCCCTTGTGGTTTTATATATTGGACAAACGCACGTAAAATTTAAAAATTAGATTTAATGACATAAATCAAACATCCGAAGGTACAAAGAAATGGGGGTTTTTTTCCACCCAATAAAAAGACAACAAAAAGATGTTTAAAAAATATGGAGAAAGCTCATTAGCTAGCATTTTTATGAAGAAAACTAAGTCGTGCCTTAAGTGGCAGGTTGTTGAACAATATATGGAACTGGAGAATTCAGATTATAAAATCTTTGAAGCGAGAAGTTTTACTGGATCTTTACACTCGATTTACTCAACCCTAATGTGAATGAGGAGTGTAATTTTAATGATTTTTTGATTCATGTTTAGGAGCTAATGTGTATTTTGTCTTATATTAAAATCATGATAAAACCAAAAGCTGGAAGACTAAAGTTAAAAAAAAAAGACACCCTTGTATTCGTTAGCTTTAGAAAGGGGAGGACCCGGGGAAACTCGCTCAGAGCAGAAGCACACCCCCCAAACAGCCCTCACAGCACAGGTGAACGTTGTTAGCAAGCTTTGGCCCGTGTAGTAAAGAGCCTTGGGCATTTTAGTGCGAAGATTTTTTGGTTACTCAGGACGGGGGCTATAGCCGAAGTTATCACTTTTTTAGTTCATTATGCTTTTTAAACAAGGCTATTTGCCGAATGCTATTGTACGTTGTTGTATTTATTAAAAGCATACGTTTTGTAGACACATGGTTTAGTGTTGTAAGGAGTATACTTTTTTTCAGACTATGGTTTATAAATATAACGATCTGTGTAGCTGCCAAACCCCGTTTTTTTCCATTTTTTTTTTGATGTATGGGTCTGTTTTATGATACTATTACTGAACCCGCGTCCCAGACCAACAAAAAAAAAAAAAAAAAAGCTGAACTAAATTGAACTAAAGCAATGGATTTGAAAAAGGATCCCCCAGATGAAATATAATATTTTTTAATTTAGGATATATGTATATAGGTTTTCTTAGGTGTGATAAAGGGTCGTCTCCCCTTTGGGCTTTAGATTCCAGAATAATCGGTATGTATGAACTGCATATACTCTAACATCCCATGCCAGTTCCTTTTCCCAGATACCATTAGTGTATCTAAAATGGCTTCACTAGTGTCTAAATTTTTTCCTTTGGCGTCAAAATTTGTTCCTGTGAAAGGGCCCCCATTTGTCCCCCATTTTGTCCAAAAGAAGGTATTTGCTTTACTTGATGTCAAAAGTCTTGTACATTTGGTTTCTTCCTCTAAGCAGACACCTCTTTTGCCGTATCAATATAGCAGTGTGTGGATTTTGTTATACTCGAAAATCATGGAACAATAGAGGTTTTGGGGTTTAATGGTAGTCAATTTCCCACTTTTGTCTTATGGTCCCATAAAGAGTCCCAAAATTTAAACCGATTTATGGCTGATACGGGCAGTCGAGATTCCCTTCATGTGAAGGATGATGAGGGTCTCACCCACCCAGGAGGAGGTCCCCTTTAAGCACAGCAGGCGGCAGCGGTTGGTGTTTCCCTGCACACCCGGGGAGTTTGAGGAGCTAAATCCCAAGGAATGGAAACATCCTGACAGGTGTGTTTTCCTAGCAGACGCCTTAATGCCTTTGCCCCTCCCAGGGGGAATCAGTAACCAAATGTGAGGGGGTCCCATCAGTGGACGCCACAGTGTCACGGCTCTCAAAATCTACAGCCATCCCTGTCTCGGACGCGGCAGTCCTTAGTGACAGCGCTGACAGGCATCTGGATGGTTTTTGTAAGTCCGCCTTTGAGGCGGCCGGGGCAGTGCTGCGACCCGCGTTTGTGGCTTCATGGGTCAGCAAAGCCTGCATGGTCTGGGCTAAGCAGCTCCAGCAGGGTCTGTCAGCTGGAGCCTTTCCCCAGAGGGAGGGGTTTTTGGGTCCCGCTTCCAAACTGTTTGGGTTCCTTTTGTGCGACACTTCATTTGAGGGCAGCCCGCTTAGTTTGGGAAAGGCATCGGCCAAAAGGGGGAGTGGGCGTTTCGCGTCTTGGTTCCCGCCCGGAAAGCACCCTCCAAGAAATTAAAAGGTGGGCTTCCGTTTTTCTGGCGGGTAAGGGTTTTGGGAAAACAGTGGATGAATTAATTTCAAAAGGCCCGGCCCCCTCCCTCAGGTGGGACGGGCCCCGGGGGGCATTCAGTTAGGGGAAACCGCTCCCCCCCTTTCAGTCCTTTTTGGAACTTTACGTAATAAGCCAGGGGATCGGGTGGGGCCGTTTTTTGGCTCCCCGGACGACCCCAAAGGGGCCACTGGGGCTTCTCAGCGAAAACCCGGGCTCGAACAATGTTTGGAAGGGGTTTCCCGGGGCCCTTTTCTTTTGGGAATTCCTTCAAATTTGGGCCCCCCAAAGGTTCAGGGGGGACCAAATTCGGATTTTAGGGGGACGACAAAAATTTTTTTTTTTTTTTCCCCACAAAAAGCGCCTATTAAAAACCAGGGCGGGCACCAGGGGTTTTGGGCGGTTTTTCAAAAGGGAAAACCCCAAGGTTTTTTCGGCCCTTCCCCGACAATCGACCCCGGAGAGTGGGCGCTTCGTCCCGGAAATTTTTAAACCCCCTTTGGGGAAATGGGGGAACTCCAGAAACCCGTCGACCTATTTGGTCTCGTCTGAATTCCAAAACCCGCTAACCCCAACTACGTTTTCCAGAGCCAGTGATGTCCTAGCAGCAAAATGCGTTAGTCCTCCTTGGAGGGGGAGTTCCCTCTAGGTTTTTTATCTGTTTCCCCCCCTTTTGGGCCCCTCCTTCCCCGGGTGAAACAAACGCCCCCCTTGAGAGAGGGTACCCGTATCCTCATCGTCCCCCGGGCTTGCCCCCGCAGGCCTGGTAAGGGGATCTCGTGCCCTGCTGGCAGCCCTAAATTTGGCCCTCCCGTTGCGGGCCAGATCTTCTCTAAAAGGGTCCCCGTGCCACCACCTTACCCCAGCTGCGTTTTTACGGCCGTGGTGTTGAAACCCCAAAAAAGGGTATCTCGCGGTCTGTCCAGGCGGTTTTTCCAGACCCTGAAATTTGGGGCGCAAAACCGCGCAGCCGCCGGGGCTATTACCATAAACCCGGAAGTCTTTTTTAAAATGGGCTGAGGCCCCAGGTTTCCCCCTTAGTATTTTCGGTTCCAAGGGTGCTATCGTTTCCTGCAGTCAGGCCTGGAGCTCGGGCTCAGCTGTTTCCCTGAAGGGTCAGGTTTTTTGCCCTCTCAGTTTTGTTTCAAACGAAACTAGCCTCCTGCGCGCAGGTCAAAACGTTTTTGCAGGGGGTCGCGCATTCGGTCCCCCCCGGTTCGTTCAGGCTATCAAAACCCTGGGACTTGAATCTTGTGTTGAAGCCATGCAGTCTTCACCTTTTGGGGCCACTACGGGAGATCTCCCTTCGTTTGCTTTTTTGAAAGGTTTGGGATTTTTGGTGGCCATTGCTTCCATCCGCCGAGTGTCGGAACTGGCGACTTTATCATGCAAATCTCCTTTTTTTGATTTTGCATAAGGACAAGGTGGTTTTGCGTGCGGTCCCTTCGTTTCTCCTAAGGTGGTGTCTTCGTTTTCACATTTAATGAGGACATAGTTTGCCCTCGTTTTGCCCCTCGCCCTCTCATCCATGAGAGCGGGCGTTGCATTGTTTGGAGTGGTCAGGGCTGTTCGCATTTACCTCTCTGTCACCGAGTCTTTAGGCGCTCGGATGCTCTTTGTTTCCGGGTGGCCCGCACAGGGGCCCGGCGGCCTCTAAGGCCACCATTTGCTAGCTGGGATCCGGTCTGCGAATTTTTTGGGAAACCTATGCCAAAGGGGGAAGGGGCCCCAATCCGTTTCGCGTTATGCCATTTCCCCCCGCGGGCGGTTGGCCCCCCTGGGGGGTTTTCGACATTAAAGGCGGGGCAGATCACAGGTGTGCAAAGGGGGGCACCCGGGCTTCGGTTTCCCTACTTTTTTTTAAATTCTTTTCAGATACATAAATCTTGGGTCCCGGTGATGCAAAACCTCGGCCCGTTTTGGTAATTCAGGAAACAGTTTCTTAGGGGTTTTCAAATGGGTGAGAAATTGTTTTTCTTTTAGTTGTTTTTTCCCACCCCCCTGGGACAGCCCATTGGGGCCCTTCCCAAAGGGGCGGTTTTCCCCCAATTTTAAAGATTGGTGAGAAAAATGGATTTTTTTTACTTACCGTAAAATCCCCTTTTTGTCCAATTCATTGGGGGACCCAGGTCCCCCCCCTAAAAGTCTTGTTTTAAGGGGTCGGGGGTGTTTTCTCTCAGCCCCGGGGTTTGGTACCAAAAACTGATCAGCCTGGCGTCCGGAAGGGGGGTATAGGAGGGAAATTTTGCCCGGGCTGTTTGGTCTTTACCCTAGGTGTCCGCCTTTCCCAAAAGGGAAAGGGGCCCCTTTTTTCCCAAAGGGGTGTGTCCCCCAAAGAATTGGCCGAGAAAAAGGGATTTTAAAAAAAAAGGGAAGTTCAAAAAATCCCCCTTTTTTTATTTTTTATACCCCTTTGAATACATCTGAGGATGAAAAGAAATAAACCAATGGTTTAATGGCCAAAAAAAAACAAAAAAAGGGGGGAAAAAGGGGGGATCCCTGTTGGGTGCTCGTTCCCCAAAAGGGAAATGGGTTTTTGGGCAGAAAAACGAATGGGTGATATTCTTTTCCCCTTTGGGTTTTCGGTTTAAAAAGAAGACAAATTAAAAAAAAGTATGGGGAGGAGCCCATTTTTAAGAAAACCCCCTTTTTTCCAAAAACCAAAATTTGAAAACCAAGCCCCAGTCTTTCACTGTCAAAAGCTTTTTCAGTGTCTATAGTTGCTAGGGTGGTGAGAAACCTTTTTTGTTTTTTTTGTTTTTTAATTTCATCCAGACCAAATTGCACCTTTTCCTACCTTTGGGTGGAAAAAAATTTTCCCCAGCGTCCCTTGTGCAAAACCCCCCTTTTTTTAGACCTAAATATTAATTTTTGGGAAAAAAAAGGGGCTAATTTTAGCGGCCATTATTTTACTAAGGTATTTTGATCCAATTTTAAATTAAAGGAAAAATTTGGGTGGAGGCGCCCCGCAATTGAGAACCGGGATCTTTTCCCAGGTTTTTGGGAAAGAAATTTTGAATAAAAGCTTGGGGTTTTTTGGATGTAGGTATGGGGTCTCCAAGGGTAAATAGTTGGTTTTTTTAAAAATCTGTTAGGGTGGGGTTAACCCGAAATTTTTAAAATTTTTTTAAAAAAATTTTTCCCGTATACCCTTTTGGGCCAGGGGATTTTATTGTTTTTTTTATTTCGATATCGCTACTTCCAAAGTAGTAATGGGGTGCCCCCTTGCATTGTTTCCCCCTTGCTGTCAAAACGAGGGGAAGTTTTATTTTCCTTTTAGGCCCGGCAGCGGGGTTTTGGGGAAACCAACCCGTTTATTTTGAGTAAAAGGGGGGTTGGTGAAAGAATTTAAGTTTTTTCCCCTTTAATTTCCTCCCCTTTATTTTTAAAAAGTCCCAGTTTTTGGTCTCGGAGGGTGGGTAAAGTGAAACCCCTTTCTCAAATTTTGGGAAGCTTTTTTCCAGGCTTATTGGGCCCTATTGGGAAAAAATTTAGCTTTGGCCCGGGTTTTTTTTAGATGTTTATGCCGTTCGCTCCTTTTTTTTGCTGCTACCCCCAGTTCTTTGTTAGCTTGAGAGGGGTTAGATGAAAATTTCTGAGTTTGCCCTTTTTTTAAAAAAAGTTTAGAGATATGCTATCAAATCCTGGAGTACTTCTTTAGCCTTTTTCCCGAACAAAAAGGGGGGAATTCTCAGCTGTGCTTATCTGACTTGATTCAAGCCCCCCAATTTTGAAAAATGTTTGAAATTCCTCGTCTTTTTCGAGAAATGTGGGGAACGCCATATATAACCCCCTTTCCCCGTGGGAGAAAAGGTTTGACATGGGAGTATTTATGGGGGAGTGGTCTGGATTTAACCCGGGCTCCTTTCCTGTCTCTTCCACCTATGGAGCAAATTTCTGGGAGAAAAAAAAAAATATATATATTCTCGAACAGCTTTAGTGGGGGAAATGGAGAATTCTTAGCATCGTGGTTAGATAACACCAAGGGGCGCATATGTTAAAATGTTCTGAGAATCTGGCCCAAGGGTTTTCCCTTCCCGGGTATTTTTCTCTGGCTACCTTTCCCCCTGACGATCCTCCGAGGGGAGAGCCACGTTTAAAATCGCCGTTTTACTTTGAAGTCTTATACGTCTTAGGGAAAATTCTTTTTGAAGGAAGGAAAACCCTTTCCATTTTTGGGCATGATATTATTGAAGGAGAATTTTTTATTTTTGTTGTGCCTGAAAAGGGCCATCTTCCCTCAGAATCGTGGTTTTTTGTAGGGTCTGCCCTTAAAGTTTCTACCCCAAAATCAAAACTCCTGCCGCCTTCCAATCCGGGGAACCATAAACTTTGCCCCTCAAATTTTTCCTACTTTATAGTCTTCCCAACAAGATTGTCCTTTAGGAAGGCGATAACAATTTTTTTAAAGCTTGAAGTGGCGAAGGATCATCATTGTTTTTCGGGGGGTAGACCTTAGGGCATTCCCCACGGCACCATGCCCCCGGCCGGTTTTCCCGGGCCTTTTTTCACAGTTTTCTCATCGCAAGAAAAGCCGTCCCCCCGCGGCCGTGGGGCGGCCCCAAAAAAGGATAAATACCGTCTGGGAAAACGGCCGGGATTTGTCCCGTGTCGGGGAAGCATTTTAAAAATTCCAGGTATTCATCAATGGTAAAAAACTGACATCGGTTGATGTAAACGTTAAAAACAATGTGAACATGAGTAAACTTCAAAATGGCTCCCAAATGCCTGAAATTTAGCCATTTAAGAGTGTCGAACGGGAGGAGCCATAGATGTTCCGCGATAAGTTACTTTGGTATAGAGAACCACCTTCTATGAAAGTATTGAACGGGACCATAACTTCTTCCAAATCTTGTTGCAGAGAGATGTCCTATGTGTGTAAGCAAATTAAAGACTAATTAGGAGACGAGCTCCAACATAGGGTGAAGACGCTTATACAGTACGCTCATAAAGTCTGCCACATCCAGTTTTTACAATACAGCGCTCGCGGTCAAGAACGCAAGTAGTAAAGGGTACGAAAATTATATATACTGTACATAAGACTGCACGCATATGGTATTCCTTGCAAAATATCTCTCGTGTGAAGTTACCCCCCCTCCTCCCCCCCATGTTCTCAGCCCACTAGGGCGGCACTTTGGGGTATCAAAGGGAAATCAAGGTAAACTTGAGGGTGCGGTTTCAGATTAACAAAGTGTTCAGACACCAGATAATCAGGCATGGCGATCGGAGCAACGTATAATGAAATGTATGTCCTTGGGAAGTTCTTGGGGTAGAATCCGAAATGTCACCTTTTTGGGGGGGTGTTTGTGATCCCAAATCTGTCTTGAACAGTTTTAGATTCCCTTGAGTCTAGCAGGAAGGATCTCAGAAGTGCTCTGGGATCTTCTTAATCTACTCCATAGTGTTGTGGTCGTTGTAAATGAAAACATTCGTATGGGGTCCGAAAACTAGGGGTCCAAGGCCGACGGGGAGGGTACGGCCAGGGAGTTCATGGTTGTTTTTTTTCTTCTGATGGTGCATAGATGTTTTGTTGCAATGTGTACCCAAAGTTGTTAGTGGGAGTTAGTGAATGTGGTCAGGTTATCTAGAGTAAAACGCTGCAGGTGTCAAAGCCTACAGTTAGGGAGGCATTATCACAACTGTATATGTTTGGGTGGACAGAGCTCTCTGCGACTTCCTTGGGCGTCTCGAGAATGACCAAATAAAAGAGTCATTGACAACTTCGTGGATCCTGGTCTCGTTTGATGTGACGGTATGACATAGGGAATTGTTTGAGCAAATAAGCAACTTTGGGAGGATGAAGCAGCTTTTTAATGTTCATTCTGATCCGAACCAGGAAATGTGTCTTTTGGTTCCAACCCCTAAGTAGCGAGTAAATTTTTGTGAGCAAGGTTGGAGAACACTGGGGTTTCAAACGCAATCTGAAAGGGATAAGTCCGGGAATCAGAGTGAAACGGAATAGGAATATTCCCCTGGAAGGCTAAGAGAAAGGGAAATTACAGTAAGAGAATATACCACACAGGGTCTAGGACATTCAGCGCCTCTGATTTAGAGTTTCATTTTATAGTTTTATCCGGCTGAAAAAGAGCCAACTTGGACTCAAGGAAAGGGAGCGAGACACGTGGTTCCCTTAATAGACCTAAAGGTAGTCTGCAAACCCCGGGGCCTTAAATCATAGTCTCCTTACAGATTCCCCTTAATGTCCCTTTGGGTTGGTCTAACGGATTCAATCAATGTCCATGACAAGTACAAAATAACAGGGGGGACAAAGGGGATCCCTTCTTTTACCCTTCCCAATCTCAAAAAGGGTCAAAAAAGGCCGTTTACCTTCACCCTTGTGAGGGTTCTGGGATAAAAGCCCTGATTTTCCCAAATAAAGATGGCCCCCAAAACAAACACGCTTTAGGGTGAAATTAAGGGGGCTCCCAAGAACCCGTAAGGGGCCCTTTTACTCTAAAGAGGACCAATCAAAGGGGGTCCCCCCCCAACTGTGACTGAATCAGGGAGGGTTTTTCACTGTTATTCCCCCCCTCCCTCCCGGGGGCAAAGCCCACCCGGTAGAAAGCATTCAAACGTTGGCTAACAGTTTTGGGGAAAAATTTTTAAATAACTTTAGAAGGGATATGGGTCTTAATCCCACGGCTTGGGGATCACTGCAATATGTGCACTCTGGGGGAAAGGGTATGTAAGAAATCATTATAGGCCTGCAAATTTTTGGGGTAAGGGAGGACCCAGCGCTTTGAAAAATTTTTAAAATAAGCCGGGCCGGGGCCCCGGGACTTTTTTTACCCCGGGGGGGTTTTTTTTATTAAACCCCAAATTCCCCCTTTGAAAAGGGGGTCCCCCAGTTCTTTTAATTGCCTCTGATGACAAAGGGTTTGCTAAGAAGGCAAAGGGGGGTGCCCCTGGCGGGTGGAGGGGCAGGAGGGGAACCAGAGAGCAACGGTTAGAGATTGGGGATAAAAGGGAAGGGAAATTTTTTTTCACTATTTCCTTGGGTTCATGTGTATATGTTTTTTATATCGGCCCTCTTTCTGGGGATGTAGGACCCCCGTCATTAGGGGCCCCTGGAGGCTTTGGGAAGGGAAAATACCCGCTTTTATTCCCCAATTTGAAAAATTTTCTTTCATGGGGTTTTAAAAAGGGGTTTTTCTCCAAAGGGGGGGAAAATCCAACCTCGCCGTAACCGGCCCCCCCGAAAGAGAGGGGAGAAAGGGGCCTTTTTTTATGTAGCAATTCCAGGAAAAATAATTTTTTAATGGGTGTGCCCACAGAGGCTGGGGTTTTGCCTTGCTTTAAAATTTCCCCCCCAAGGTTTGATTAGGGGAAAACCCCCCAGAACACCTTCCCAAAGGGTTCTTTTCCCCCCTTTTATCATGGGGGCTTTGGGGTTCTCCCGTGATCCGAAAAAAAAAAGTTGGGCATTGGTTCTGCTGTTAAGGGCGGTAGGGGACCCCTTGGATCGGACTTTGGGCCCCATTTAAACCCCCAAAAACTTCCCTGTGGGGACAAAAAAAGGGGGACAGAAAGGGGGATGGTCAGGGCAAAACATGCCCTTTCCCAATGTGATGGGGGCATTTTGTTGCATGAGGATATTTTGGGGGTACCAAAAAGCAGGAAGAGGGGGGCCCCCCGGTCCCTCCCTCGGAGTAACTTCGCCCCTTTTTTTAGTCGAAGTTTAAGGACCCGTTATCGAACCCAAAGGAAACCCCAGAAGAAAAGGGCTAAGGGGGACACGGTTTTGAGAACAAGGAAGGGGGATTTTTCCGTTATGTAAGACTCCTTTTATGCAAAGTTAAAGGGGGGTTTCGTGCAGGGACCAGTGGTCAGGAGGGGAACCCCCCCCATTTTACCCCTTGAGAGGGGAGGAGTTTTTTCCAAGGGGAAAAAAAGGGGAGAGGGGAAATTGTCCCCGAGGCAGGATTAAATTAAATTTGCCCCCACTGACCCTGAATTCCCCAAAGTTTTGGAAATTTAAGACCCGGGAAACCGGGGGGGAAGGATTAGGTTGACCCGGCTTGGGTTTTTGGGTTTGGGGGAAAGTTCCTTTCCCAGGATAAATTTCCACGAAGCCCAGGCTCTGGAGTTTCCTGTTCAGAAACAGGCAGGTTTCCTACACAAAGGGGATCTTGGAAAAACCCTTTAAAAGAGGGCACGACCTTGGTTATGTTGCCCAAATCTTTCTCTTTCCCCTGAAGGGGGGGGTTGTCTACTTTTATGGGGTTTCCCGATTGTGAGAAAAGGGTCGGTTGAAAAAGGTTTAATTTAAAAAAAAAGTGCCCGGAGAGGATCCCTATGAGGGGAATTAAAAAATTTCCCGGGTTTTAGGGTTAAAACCCCTTGTTGTGTTTTAAGAAGGGGATATCGATCCTTGGGGGGGCCCCGGGATTTGTCCCCTCCCGGGGCCCGGGGGGCAGATTACGCCCCCCTAGTTCAGCCTTGGGTACGACCCGGCCCCAAAAACCCCCCCCCAAAAGGTTGAACCAAAGTCTTGTTGTTCCGGGATAACTTAAAGGGAAAACAAGGGGGTTTTGGAAAATGTCCCATGAGGAATTTTCTGACGGAATCAGAGAAAGTGAAAAAGGGGAGCGAGGCGGCCACATCTTGGGTCTCAAAACCTTTCGGAAGGTGGCAGAAAATTTGCAGTTGCTTTAGCGGATCTAAATTCCAACAGGGGAGAAAACCCCGGGCCCAGTGTTTCCCCAGAGAGCAGAAAAAAGATGAAGCCCCTTTTGCCCAATCAGTGGAAAAATGGGTGCCGGGATCTTGAGGTGGATTGTGATTGGGTTAGGAAACCTCAGCAGGCCCGGGGGATTCCCAAAGGGCATTGGGCCCAGTGGGGGCGCAGGGAGGAACTGCTTGAACACGGGGGGGGAAACCGGAACGGAGATAGGCAGGAGCCCTGGAAATAGGTGCTTCCGGGAGATGAGAGCTAGGTTCTGAAGCATCCGTGTTTTTGAGGGGACCTGGGCGCGGGGATCTTGGTCACGAGGCTTCGGTGTCTGGCAGGGGGTTGCGGGGGGTCCCCGCTCAGTTGAAACTACCCACTGTCACGGGAAACCTTAAACAGAGGTGGACCCTTAGTCCTGCGTAGATTTGTTAACCTGTGGAGTTTTGTCGGAGAGGAATCCCTTAAAACCCCGTGCCCGAACCCCATAGATGGAAGAGAATACTTGCAGGACTGGCCCTTTAAATCCAAAGGGAAACTGCTTGGTACGCCCTAGTGGCCGGCCGGGAAAGTGCAAGCAGGAGAAGACATAGCCGCATGCCGATTGAAGAGGAAGTAGGACAGGGCCAGGTGGGTATACGCGCAGCAAAGCGAGAGCCGGGGAGCAGCTGCGTTGTGGCCGAAGGCCGGGCTCGGATCGCCGCGAGCCCTGCACTTAAATTTTTTTTTGTGTTTATGGAATGTAGTTACATAGTTACATGTTAGTAGGTTGAAAGAAGACCCCATGTCCAGAGTTCAACCCAAAGGGGGGGGAAAATGTGGGTGAGGGGAGAGGGAAAAGGACTTAAAAACCGGTCTCCCGGGGGTTTAAAGCCCGAAAAACCCAAAGGCAAGAAACCCAAACCTGCTCCAGTATAGACCCCCATATCTGACCCCCGAGCCACCGGCCCGGATCCAGAAATTTTACCTAGTCGTACGCATTAATATTCTTTAG